>RJWJ010009873.1:0-31240 GCA_004363605.1 Indri indri | reverse complement strand
ATTAAGAACTATTCATAAATGTTTCTTTTTTTTTCTACCACAATGGTTTGAGTTTGAAGATTAGTCCTGTTAATTGTTAGCATTTTTTTAGGAATCATACAGACATTTTGAGGAATTTTTACCTGATTGATATTTTTTAAAATGTTGACACATCATATAGTTCTTAGATAAATTTACATACGTATATATAGAGTTATATTCAGATCTATATTAATTATAGAATATTGTATACATAATAACACATATGTTTATGTAGTAATTGAGTTATCAATTAGGTATATCATTTTACCTCTTATGATTTCACAAATAAAATTTATTTTTAAATATCAGTCATACGCAAGTTAAGTTGCCGTGTGACTTTTAGTAGCTAACAATTGTCTTTAACTCATTTGATAAATAAGATTTCTTATTTATGAAAAGGGAATAATGATTCTGGCTCTGTGGGTTTATTGCTGCATCTAAATATAAGATATATGTAGCCAATTTTTGCAAAAATGCTTTGACATGCTAACCACAAAGCAAGTGGTGGTGGTGGTGACAGCGGTGTCAGCAGCAGTATTTGTGGTAAGTTTTTCTCTTTTTCTTTCTGGCAGTCCTCAAGGATCACTTAGGCATGAAGAAGGCCTACAATAAAGTAAATATGCTTTATGTTGTAAAGTACGTTTCCTATTGCTGCTGTAACAAATCACCACAAAGTTAGTGGCTTAAATCAACTTTATTTTCTTAGTCTTTGGGGTTTTGGAAGTCCAAAATGGGTATCAATGGTGTTGCCAGGATTGTGTTCCTTTTTGGGGGTGCTCTAAGTGAGAATCCGTTTCCATGCCTTTTCCAGCTTCCAGAGGCTGCCTACATTCTCTGGCTCCTGTCCTCTTCCTCTGTCTTCAAAGCCAACAGGCTTGCTTTCTCCATAGTCGTATCTTCCTATGACTCTCCCTTCTGTCTCCCTCTACCATCTTTAAGGGCCCTTGTGATCACATTGAACACACCCCAGTGATTCAGGATAATCTCTGGATGTCAGGATCCTTAACTTAATCATATTCATAGGTTTTGGGGATTAGGACTTGATAATTTTTGAGGGATCATTCTGCCCACTTCAAGAGACTTCTCACATCTTTCAAAAACTTCAGTTGCCTTATGCTCTCTTCTAGTTAATAAGATAGCTCTTTTCTTTTCACTAATTTTCCTCATGAATTAAAAAATAAGTATATAACCAATGTGTATAAAGAATCATAATAAAATGAAAACATTCGTTTACCTACCACTCAGTTTGAGAAATAAAATATTATGAGTATATTTGAAGCCTACTGTGTAGTCCTAACAAATTTAATTTTTCTTTGTTACTTAGATCTAGAATTAATTACTATGCTAACTTTAGTAGTATAAACATTATTTCGATTTTCTTTCTAGTATACACACACATATACAAAGACTATATTTTATTTGTTTTTTTCTATTTACGAGGTTCTTATATAAATTTTTTTGAGTAACATGATTTTCAAGATTCATCCAATTTGATGCACATAGCTATATATTTTCTTCATTTCATGGCTGCACAATATTTTTGTATGAACACACTGCAATTTATTTATCTATTCCAATAAGCATTGGGGTTTTTTTTATTTCCTTGCTGTCATAACCAATGCCACTCCCATCATGCTTATGCACATTTCCTGATGTTCATGAGTGAACGTTCCTCAGAGAAGATGCCTAGTATTAGTTGGTTACTGCTAGTGTGACATTGCTTAACATCCTTGCCAACATTTGTTGTCATCAGACATCTTAACTTCTGAAATGTATTGAATATTAACTTACACTGTCCTCTTCCTCTGTCTTCAAAGCCAACAGGCTTGCTTTCTCCATAGTCGTATCTTCCTATGACTCTCCCTTCTGTCTCCCTCTACCATCTTTAAGGGCCCTTGTGATCACATTGAACACACCCCAGTGATTCATGATAATCTCTGGATGTCAGGATCCTTAACTTAATCATATTCATAGGTTTTGGGGATTAGGACTTGATAATTTTTGAGGGATCATTCTGCCCACTTCAAGAGACTTCTCACATCTAATTTACGTTTCTCTTCTATGTAATAATATCATATACCTTTTTGTATGTGGAGGCAAGTTGTGTTTTCTTTTATTGTTTATGAAATGCCTGTTGGTGTGTTTTGCTTATGTTCTTATTTTACTTGTTTACTCAAAAAATTATTTATAGCTTCTGGATACTAACATTTTGTCAATTACAAATATTGTAAACATATGTTCCTAGTCTGGAACTCATTTTTTTATTCTCTTCTCTAATAAAAGATCATAAAGTCATTCTCTTGATATTTTAAACTTTTGTCTCTAGAATTTCATCTTTTTCTTATCACTTGAAATTTACAAAGGTAGGACAGACACTACAACATGTCTTACTAATCTTATCCACCAACAGGACATTAGGGTTTTAAGGCTTGCAAATGAATTTGATTTGTGGAAGGTAATAAAATGAAGATCCCTAACTGGAAGTGAATATAGACATTTCACTTTCATCTTTTCATAGCTTAGTGCACAGAATGCCATGCTACAAGTTTGTTAAATCAGGTGACCTCAGTGAGTGGCAAGTTCTGCAGAACCTGTCAAAGGAGTCATCAGCACACAGGTTATAATGTCTTAGGAATGGGTGAGTTCATCAAGGTAAATCTGCAAGGAGGCTGAGAAGAAACAGTCAAAGAGAGGGATAGGAGAAGAGTCAGAAGAGTTTAACATTGATAAAGTTAAAGGAATTTTGGTTGCAAGGAGGAGGTCATGGTTTACAATATCAAATACTCCTTGGAGAATAGATATATTCTTTGGATAGAGAAAAAAAAAATCAGTAAAAGTCTTGCTTAGAGCTTACTCACTGGATAAGTAAGGGATGAAATTTATAATGAAATGGTCTAAACAGTAAATGAGAAAAGAGGAAACAGAGGCGGGAACTTCGGACGTCTTTTTCAAGAAGCTCAGCAATGCCAGGAAACAGAGGAGATAAAACTGGAGAGACTTGAAGCATAAGAACAAATGGGAGAGATAGGATTTTTCAAAAGTGTTAGTAGAAAAGGGGAGAAAGTATGAAAAAAATAGAATAAGTTCTCATAATTGAACTAAAACTCCCAAGGCAGCATTCAAGGGATCCAGAGAACAAGTGGAGGAGTTAACCTCAGTCGGAAGGATATATTTGCTATCATAATGAGAGAAAGAAATTAGTTGTAATACACTGTCACTTTTATAGATGGGGTGTCAGACATTTGAAGGAGTTCTTATCTGAGTACTTTTATATTTCTGTGAATTAGGAGACAAGATTTTCAGCTGAGAATGAGTGGGAAGGTAATAGGGTAGGCTGGTTGAGATAAGAAATAGTTTGATTAGATATTATGGAAAATGGAGAAAAATCTTATCAGAACAGAGAAAAAATTGATAAGCAGTGTAAATGGCCCTGTTGAGGTCAGAGAACATTACTTTGTAGAGGCAATTTTCTGAAGGTTTTGTGATTTTCTCCAGTCAGATTCAACTGTCTAGGTATAGGAACAAAGAAATCAGTCAGTTGGATTGCTTCTGCTTTGAGTTTGCTGGCCGGGTTCAAAAAACTGGAAAATGGAGTTTAAAATATTCACGAAGACTTTGTTGAAGTTAAGAAGGTTTGTAGGCTTAATGGGAAGAGAGCAAAGATGAGGTAGAAAGAAGACCTTATAAACATCTGATTGTATACCACAGGAGTGGATCCAAGTTAGCTGGGTGAAATAAAATTAAAGCTTTTTGTATGCACTTAGCCACCTTGGTCTACTTCAAGGCAGCACTAGAAGTTTAGAAGTCTAGAAGCGCTAGAAGATTAGGAAGTAATAAATACATAGATATAACTTTTTTTGTCAATTTGCTTGATTTGCTTATCATGTTTTCTAAAGTCATTCTGATAGAAGAATATTTTGGCCATATTTAGAAAAAGCATCAAGAGATAGTTTCTGAAGTCTTAGCTTCTTTACCCTTGGGTCATTAGTCTGTGGTGTATTGTTTCCCTAGGTCTTCCTTTTGCAGGTTTCTTGTGTGACATTTTTAATCTGATGGTTTCAAGCTCATGTAACCAAGTAAAAATCTGAAGAGATAATGTAATTTTTAAAAATCATTTACCCCTTTGATCTGAAAACTCATAAATTTAAATCAGATTAATGTCACTTTTGACATTTCTTAGTAAGATCAAATGTGTGCTTCCCATTTTGGTCATTTATTCTTGTTCAGTATATTTTCTGCTTTTCTATAAACTCTTTTGCTTGTTGATTTTTAGTTTATTAAGGTAGTGATTTAGAACTTACCTGAAGACACAGGTGAGCATTGAAGACTTTGCAAAAAAATTGTTACATTGGCTTGCATGGCACTGGGAAGTTTGTTAGGATAGGATGCGGCTCGTTGCACTGCTGGGAAATTTGGGAAGTGAAAGGAGAGGATTTTTCCAACGTTGTCCTTCAAAGTCCTTATATAGGTTTTCAAAAGTATTTCATAAGACCATGCTGCAGGTATTATACATCAAACACCTTCAGATTGTGATCCATCATTTTGATTATTGCAATTTTTATTATATATGAACTAATTCTGATTTTGTTTTCATGTTCTTGCCTAGATTCCACTCTGTCAGTGTAAACAGAGAAGCTTGATGAAACTGTATAGTAACGATGGGGTTAAAAATATCCTCTTGCTCAATTTTGTATCTTCGTCTTTCCTATTGATTATGAAATATTTAGTATTTTTATTCTGAGACATTTTGCTCTTAACACATTGGGCACAGAAGGTTATCTTTAAAATCTCCTCTAAATCTCCCAAATTAATGTTCTGTGTAGTGAGCACCTGTCAGCTTTGGTACAGTTATGGGATTAGACATTTTTGAATGATTTTTTGACTCTGAAGATTGTTTGCATGCTGTTACCAAATCTGGCTGTATTTCAGCTCCAGGATCTTCCATTTCATAAAGGATTTGCTGTGAACTAAATAAATGTTTTCATGTAATTTTATAATTCTCATACCTAGAAACTGCCTTTATTAGAGCCTGGTACTTTTCTGCATAAAAAACTGCAGCTCCTGTAATTGACTTTAACCAAGGCAGTACTAATCCACAATATTTCCTTGAAGGTGGGCTTGGAGACAGTAGAGGATCTTTATTATATCTTTTTGTCTTCGATAAATCCTTATAAAATAAATAAAACTTTATTTAAATTATACATATCAAGTTAGATGCCACAATGAGACAAAGTTAATTCAACATCCATATGTTGTAAAAGGCTATGACAATACTGTTAAAATGGGAACTAAAACTTATCAGAGAAAAAACATTAAGACACAGACACTAAGCCTAATGACAGCAATGCCTTGTACATATCTCAAATAATCTGCATATCTTAGTTTCACAGAATTTCTAACAAAGAAGGTCTGGCTCCTTTGTAATACAGAAGAATCATTTACTTGAAAAAAATGCTCTCAGAATCAATCTGTATAATATTTTCCCAATAAAAATTGAATAAATCAAAATGAATGTGTATTTTGTATTATAAGCAAAGAAAGAAAACCTATATAGCTACTTGAAAAGTGCTAAACTTAAAATGAACTTAGGTACATATAAAGAATTCACATTACAACTTTATTGTTTTTTGAGCATTTTATTTCTTGTATACCTAAAATAGACGTCTATATATGTCCCAGACTCCTTTATCAGTGCACATTGCAACATCAGAGAGGTGTTAATTGCCTCCCTCACATTTCCATCCAACTTCGTGGGACTAATTTCCCCCAGTTTCCCTTTAGCCAGGTTTCCATTGACTTTGACTTATAGCAACAAGTTTTCAAGTTTGGTTTTTCAACTATAGATACTGAGTTCTCCTCGAAACTGTGACAATTAAAACTACTATGAATGAAACAGTAAAACAAGTGATTAGAATTTAATAATAAATAATGTCTTTCCTTCAAGTAGAGTATCTTAAAGGAAAATGGCTAAGGAAAATAATTAAACTGCCAATTGTGCTAAAAGATGTGATTGGTTTGGTGGGGTGAATAATATGACATCACGAGAGCATAGGGGATATATTTTTAACCCAACGTTGCAGGGGTCAGGGGAAGGTTACTAAAGAGGTGAGTTCTTTGCTGAATTTTGTAATAACAGGTCAAGTGAGCAAGGGCCAATCCAGACTGACAGAACACGTAATAAAAAGATATAAAGGCCAGAAAGATCAGAGAACGTCTCTGCAGCAGGGTAATTAGTTCATAGTTCTACCTTTCATTGAGATGAGAATTAATACACTGTAGTAGAAACTTTATTTTAAAAACTTAAGCTTGAAAACACTTAAAATGTGGGAATCACTGAGCCTCAAATCCCATGATGCTACATCCAAACTAGGAAAAGGAATGACAGAAAAGTTATATCTGTTACCAACCTAAGTATTTAAATTCATTATATATGTGTGTTATTGCTTTCCAGTTACACTAATTTCTTCTCTGTCTTCTATGAAGTAGTCATTTCAATCTTATCTGCATTTCACCTTATACTGTTTCTTTCCAATGTCTACCTAGAAAACAATCGCCACTTCTTTCTGAAAATATATATACAATATTTTTTTTTAAACTCAAGCCTCATTCTAACATTAACCTTTAACTCACGGATGAGAGCTTTGCTGGTTGTCTTTCTGTCTCTTTCTTTCTCTCTTACCAAGTAGAAGAGGACGTGATCTATGGTCATGCTGCTGCCATGTAGGCATGAAGCTAGTCATTGACAATGCAGAATAGAATATTTTGAAAAACATTATTCCCGTGGATGGTAGCTTCCAATCACGACTTGCAGGGTGAGGGGTATATTCAAATCACTGAAGGAGCTTTAAAGGATTCTCAAGCTCTGATCCCTATGCCTAGAAAAGTCCGTTAAGGTAATGAGGTGGCATTTTGAAAAAAAATTCTCCAAATTATATTAATTCACATTCCTTTATTTAAGACCACTCTACGCTTTGGGAGCCACAACTTCTGCATTGTGGATGCATTTGTGAAGTAGTGTTCAAAGGGTCATAAACTTAGATGGTAAATAATACATAGAAACAACAATTTGGAGTAAACATTTAAAGGTCACAACCTAACATTTATTTTTGGATCAACATGTAGTAGGAAGTCATTGGAAGTCTGCAAAGAAAGAGGTAATGTGAATAGCCAATTTAGGTATATGTGTAAAATGTGATAAGCAAAAGACAAGCTAAATTTTTGAAAACTGGTAAGACAGAGATGTACCTTACCTAGGGAACAATATATCAATTAAAGAACTGTAAAATGCCATAGTAGGTATATAAAAGAGCATGAGAAAAATTTGAAGTCCAGAAAGATTTGAATTTGAATGCCAGCTCTTTCATTTATATGTTGCGTGACCATGGATAAGTTGTAAAACATATTAGGTATATTGTTTGGTTAATATTAACATTAGATCATGTATGTTCAAGGAATGTGTTTTTTTTGTTATTCGATTTTCAGTATCATGTGAAAGATAATAATAATAATAGGACCATACTAAGAACTATGGAAAATATGGAAATCATGAAGTTTGTGTATTCTTTTGCACTTAAAATCTATGACAGAGTCTCAGCACAAATAAAAAATCTAATCCTAATTAAAATATGTTCTAATATGTGACACAGTAATGATGTCAGTACTTGCACCAAGGACATAATTTGGACATTCATTTTCTCTATAACCTGCAGCAACCTGAAAAGGGAATTTTTTTTTTCCTACAAAGGAGAAATTTGAGGTCCAGAGCAATGAAGTGTTTTGCATATGGCCACTCCGCTAACATGAGAGTCTAGGGTTTAGTCCAGACCTGCCTCCGCAGCCTATCCCTTTCCATTATAATGCATGCCTGAAATGATAGTTTGTAATTAAATATTAATCTTTTCATTAACTCTAATCCTACCAAAGTTTAAGCCCTTATTTCCTTCCATATCCACTGTTACAAAACACTTTTCAATTAATCTCCGCATCTTTGGTTTTCTCTCCACTTGGTTCTTTCTGTAACTATTTGGGTAACTACTACATGCTGAGCACTGTCCTAGGTGCTGGAAATACAGAACTGAATTTGTCCTTCCTTGGAGCAATCACTCCACTGTGGGTGACAGATAACAAAAATAAATAAATAAATAAATAAATAAATAAATGTTTGGATATGAGAGGGTGGTAAGTTTGATAAATAAGAATTGAGCAAGATAAGAAGATTGAAAGTTATGGAAAGGTTATAATGAGATGGTTAGTTATCACAAAGTTTGGTGATAGAGCGGTGTGGCTGGAGTAGTAGTTGAGAGAGTCTGAGAGAGAAAGGTGATAAAGACAGAGAGATAGTAGTGACTAAACTGACATCCTTAAAGTCCAGAATAAGGTTTTTAGTTTTTAATCTAAGTGAAATGAGAAGTTTCTGCAAAGTAATAATTAGAAAAGTGATATCATCTGGCCTCTGCTTTAGCAAAATCACCCTAACATCTCTGTTTTTACCTATTGTAAAACACTGCTGGTTAAGGTACCTTTATAAGGCACAAAATCAATCAGGCTACTTTTCTTTTCTTTTGTTTCCTATTTAGTGGTACTAATGGTGGTGGTTGTGGCAATAGTAGTGGTCATAATAATAGTCTCTACTCTGTGAGGATTAGCCCTATAGTTCTCTTGATCTACAGGGATAATTTCATTGTTCCAGAGAAATTAATTCTTTCAGAGAATCTTTTCTTTCTAATGGAATGTCTATTTACATCTCAACAGATATTGATATTGTAAAAAACCATTTTGAAAATCTGTTCTACAGCATTAAAGTAAAACTCTTTAGCATACAAGTCCCTTTTATTGCTGACACATTTTTTCTCTTTGTGGATGGTCTTTTCTTTACCCAGTTCCCACAGTTAAATTCTATCAGTTCTTTAAACCTTGTTCAAATTCCACTCTCCCTAGATAGTATTCTTTGATTTTACTTCATGAAAACTATCACATGTGATCTTCTATGATGCTGATTCATAACTTTCTTATGGCACTTTCTTATTCTACCCTATATATGGTCTCCATTTCTTATTTCTAATGCAAGGCTTTCTCTGTGGGAAAGCTCCATGCCAAATTCATCTTTATGCCTAACATAGTGTCTTAAACACAATGGGAAATCAAAGTCTATGTCAACAGTAAGTTTACTGTTAATGCAATCACATCTATTTTGATTGCATGTCTCATTTATTTTCATAATTCCGTTATTATCTCTTTTAAATAAGATGTTTTTGTTATGGCACTATTCACAATAGCCAAGATACGGAATCAACCTAGATGTCTAACAACACATGAATGGATAAAGAAAACGTAGCCTATATATACCCTAGAATATTATTTAGTCATAAAAAATGAAATTCTGTCATTCATGACAACATGGATGGAACTGGAGGACATTATATTAACTAAAATAAGCCAGGAACAGAAAGTTAAACACTGCATATTCTCCTTCACATGTGGAAGTTAAAAAAGTTGATTTCATGGAAGTAGACAATAGAATAGAGGATACTAGAAGCTGGGAACGGTAGGGGGAAGGAAGGGATAGAGAGATTTTTCAGGGACATAAACTTACAGCTAGATAGGAGGAACAAGTTCTAGTGTTCTACTGTAGGATGACTATAGTTAACAATAACATATTGTTTCAAATAGCTAGAAGATATCAAATGTTCCCAGCGTAAAGAAATGATAAACATTAGAGATAATGGATATGCTAATTACCCTGATCTGATCACTATACACTATATGTATTGATCCATCACTGTGTACACCATGAATGTATATAATTATTTATTAAAAATAAAATATATTTTTAAAAAATTTAAAAATAAAAGAAATAAAATGGGAAAAAAGAACTTATTTTTTCCTTTTAATATACCCCCTATGTTCCCCCATATAGACTTCTATAACTTTTTCCTTCAAGTCTTCAAAAGTTTATTGACTGAATGGTCGATTAACCCTCGAGGCTGGAGAAATTTGCCAGTGGGTTAAAAAGGATTTAAATCATCCCTAGAGCTCAATTCTGAAAGAAAGATTTCTTGGTTTCAAAATGTTTGTGAAACACCTTGTGCACTGACTAGAGAAAGAGAGATAGAGGCAAGGCTCAAGGCCATTCTCCAGTGGCTGTCTAAAAAGCCGAGATGCCACAATTGGGGTCAGAAACCTTAATCTTTGCTATCATAGTTTTTATTGCTCTGGCATGTTTTGATACACTCCAGAGGGAATTGTCATCTTACCTTGTTTATTCCACAGGTCAGGAAATAGGTTTGTAGAGGGAGGTTGAAATAAGTGGAAGAGGTGAAATGTAATCCCCATTTTACTCAGTCTTAGAATATTGCTTGAAGTATGAAGGTATAATATCTTGGTTATTCAATTATAGAGATACAGATAAATTGCAAACACAAAACCAGTTAATTATGGTATAAAATGTATTTTAGCTTTGATTTATTTAATTTTAATTAACATATAAAAATTAATACTGTGCAACAAATAAGTTAGATAAAAACCTGAAATCAAAGTAATATATTTCCATAAAACTCTGCATCTAATAATTAAGAAAATACTCTACATTTCAATAATGAAGATTCTGCCGATTTGCAAACAACACCAGGTAGAGGAAATGGACAAAGTCAATGCATGGTTTAGGCAGACAAAGGCCAGAATGTTTTATGTTGAAATACCATCTTGCTATGTAAATTGTACATTCTTATAATTTTACTGCTTTCCCATTGATTGCTACACATCTCTCCCTGACATTTTATGACTTGTTTGCTGCCTCATACCTTAAGACTTGTTTGAGATTCAGCCAAATGGACACTAAATAATTCACTGCCACATTTCCTGTGTCTTGGAGGGAGTAAAAAACCATAACAAGAGACTAACAGACAAAAATCTCCAGGAAAATGAGAAAAGCAAAATTTCACTCTAGAGGGTAGATATAAGATAACAGTAGGGATGAGACAGGAAATTTTATTCAAAGCTACATAGAGCAAGGAGAGAAGAATGAAATTTTTGATTCAAGTTGTAAAATTATAATAATGCATTCTAATAATATTAGTCTTCCAAAATATTATAAGTAGTGTTATTTTTCTCCCTTAGAATCATTTGCACTTAGGATTCAAAGAAGAGAAAAATGAGAGTTTGGAAAAATTCGAGCAGCATTACTCAGTTATTTTAAAGTCTAATGGAAATGTCTTAATGATTCTTTGAATCAGGAAGGAAGGATAGAAGGTATTTAATTTGATGGAAGTAAGATTAGCAAGAACCAATTTTATTAGAATTACACAGAGAAGAGATTGGCTAGGACTTAGGCCAGAAAGTAATTAATTGGAGAATTGAAATGCCTTTTCTTTTCTTTTTTTTTTTTTAAGGCAATGAAGGCAGGCCTTTAAATCTCTTTGAATAAATACCTTTGGGTTTATTTATCTGATCTATTAATATGATAAGGCTTCATCTTGAACTTGTTCCTCCTGATCTGATAAAGTCTTTTTCATTTAGTTTGCTGATATCTTGTTATTTATAATTCATTAAACTACTGCTTTGTAAATATTAACTTTTTTGAAAGCCCTAGAAAACAGAAATAATTCTCTCTTATAATAAAATTCATTGGCTGCTATTTTTATTCTTACTCATGGTATTGTCTTTCATTTTTGAAAAACAAAAAAACACCTAAATAAATAAGTATAGTGCTAGCATGTCTCAGGATGAAGTGGGAAGAATAAAAGGTAACTAAATGCCTGGTTTTTGCTTGCTTATTGTATGAAATGAAAATTTCTCACATTTATCCTCATAATTCTAGAAGACAAAATGTTACTTTAGTATGTCCAACAGAAACTTTTTATAAAATATCTTTCCTTTTTAGTATTATGGTTTAGAAATTTGCATCTGCTTTTAAGAAGATGGAACGATATTCACCTTGAAATCTTCTCTTCTAGATTTATACTCCTAATTTAAAAGAAGACAAAAATGAAAATAGAAAAAAGGTAATAATTTTTTAAAATTCTATAGCTTTGCGATTATTCAATAATAGTTATTCCCTTTAATTTTGAAATATATTTTAAAACAAAACCAAAAATATATACAATTTGTCATTTGATAATTAAATAAATTTTAAAAAGTAAAATAATGCAAGTTTTTATTAAAAATATATTTGTCAATTAGTAATACAAACATTCTTTACTCTATTAAATTAAATTATATTTGGCCTAAAGCTTCCTTGTTAACTTTAAGCTTCTACATAGCAAACTGCAACCTAACTGATTATGTAAAAAAACTGCAACCTAATTAAGAGCATGCTCTTATAACAAATAGCTAAGCCAGCCAATCACAGCAGACAAGCTTCAGCCAATCACAGGCTGACAACTAATCGTAACATGTCCATATAAGGCAAATGCTGAGCTATAATCAATCACGCTGTTTTTATATGTCAATTCGTGTTTCTGTCTATAAATACTGCCTGCCCACAATGCTGGGTGGAACTCCCTGAACCTCTCCTGGTTCAGGGTGCTGCTTGATTCATGAATTGTTCTTTGTTCAAATAAACTTCACTAAATTTAATTTGTCTAAAGTTTTTCTTTTAACAACACTACATTAGAAATTCTTTTAAAGCAAGATGGGCATCTTTTTATCTGCAATAGTAAAAACTCTATGGTTTTAAAATTAATTCATGGTAACTACAGAGTGTTACAGTCTGAATAAGCATATAGTCCCAGTTTTGGACTTAAGTCCTCAGCTTTGCTAGAGAAGCTTAGATTAGAAGTGTTTCTCTAGATGCCTGGGAGCATGGAGTGGAAGGATTAAAGTGTTCATGCATTATGCTAGTTTAAGATGAAGGGTTTTTCATCTTCCACTTATGAAACTATGTATTAAGAATTGAAATTTAATGAAACATAAAATGGCTAGGTTAATTATGAGACGTTGTGCCTATGAAAGGTCAAATAGATGCAATAGATAAGGTCAAGCAAGCAAACAACAGATCCACACTCAATGATTAACCTTCTTGGTATGCCTGCAAAGCACTGTGTCGGAGCTGTAAACAATGACAGAAACACAGAACATTCTCCCCACTTAGAAAGCTATAAAATTGTTGAGGGACACATTACCTATATTCATAAAGCATCAAAACCCAAAAGAGTGTACATAGCAAAAATGTATTTAAAAGGGATATTAAATACATTTTTTCATACATATAAGCAGCTATAAAAAATATAGCATAAAATAGCATCTTCTGAAATAAAAAGGATGTCAAATGTAATTCCAAACTTTCACTTTAAATTATTTTTTGCATGAGTGGATTAAAAGAAAAAATTTTCTCTAGATTTTTAACACTCTCCGTTATTTTTTAGTGATGTATTTCATCATCATCAATTTGTTTTCATTTCAATTTACTAAGGCTTGTCTGGTTTTTTACTCCCTAAAGGAAAAATGAGTAGATGCTTATGCTATTTGGAACACTTAACATTGACACGGTAACTAATGGCATGAAAGAGTTAATTAATAATGTTCTCTGATGTGCCTTGTTACTCCTAAAATGTTGTTTTGGATTTAATCAGTTATATGTCACTTAACAATAGGGATATGTTCTGAAAAATGCATTGTTAGGAATTTCATTGTTGTGTAAACATCATAGAGTGTACTTACATAAATCTAGATAGTACAGCCTGCTAAACACTTAGGCTATATGGTATAGCCTATTGCTCCTAGGCTACAAACCTGTACAGCATGTTACTGTATTGAATATTGTAGGCAATTATAACACGATGGCAAGTAGTTATGTATCTAAACATGTCTAAACATAGAAAAGTACAGTAAAAATATGATATTATAATCTTATGGGACACCATTCATACAGGATGTCCACAAGTGACCAAAACATTGTCATGTGGCACATGACTGTATCTCTCACTATGTGATATCACTTATTCAAGAGATAATTTGAGAAGATTCATGCTTAAAATCTATTTAAGCAGACATGTCTAAGAGGGAAAATAATAGTATAAGAAAAGGTATGATCAAGCCCAGTGGAAATAATATAGACTAATATAGATAATCAGGAAAGAGGACTTTTCAAAACGTGCCATATCATGGAATCTTTTCAAAACCTATCATATCCTCTGTGGAAATTATATTAAGAAATATCTTCAATTATATCCAGAAATATGGTGAGACTTAGGATCGATCGATCTCTCTCTCTCTCTTTTTCTGTATCCAGTATATAACATTTGGTTTGTTGTATGGTTCACTTTAAAACAACCCCTGACATAGGGAAAAGGTTAAAATAATAGCATTTTATTGGAGAAGAAAAAGGTGATTTGAATGCTCTCCTTTGCTGGCGTTCAGTGAAAACTAAATTCTGTTGAAAAACAGCTATGAAGAAGGCTACTCTTTAGAAAGCAAATGTTTATGAGGAACATACAAAAAAAATTTTTTAAATCTTATTCCATCCATAAAATTAGGTATGGAACCAAAGATGCAATGAAAATAAAGCTGTTCTGTGTTCTTACATCCTTGCAGTCAAGTCTTTAATTTTGTTCCCTATGATGAGAGGCAACAGCGGGCAAGAATATCAACTATCTTTGGCATTTAGTGCGAATTTAACAGGGAGTCAAGAAAGTCCTTTCAGAGAGTATGTTTTTTTGGACTAGAATAATTTTACCCACCTTGATCATCCAACTGTTAAATATGTTGAAACACAATTAACTTTCAATTTCTTCAACATTTTAAATGTTTATTCAGAAGGTAAAAATATCATATTAATCATAAGGATTTGTTTTACTTTGGAGCCAGATTGCTTGGCTTTAAATCCCAGTTATGCTACACTATATTTTGTGAGCTTAGGCAATTTTTCTAAGTATGTGACTGAAATATGGAGATAGAATAATAATAGCTATAAAATAGATTTTTCTATTTGTTCCATTTGTCTATAATTGCACTATTACCAATATATACGAATAACTACACATTCATATTAAATTTTTATATTTGGAAAGCCATAACTTCTCCTTATTCTACTTTCTCAGAAGGCTCTGTTATTTTTTAGTTCTTAGTTCTTTCATTTAAATTTTAAAATCAGCTTATCAAGTTCCAAAAAATTCTTTCTTTGTGATTTTTAAAATTAGTATTGTGTAGGTACTCTGTTTATCTCAAGTAAAGTTTTTGGCCTCAGTGTCTAATTTTCCTGATTTTAATAAAGGCATGCCAGGTTTTCATTGTTGTATTCTTTCTATCCTTTAACTTTCTTTATATTCTGTGTGTATTTTGTATAAGCAAAATAAGCTGAATTGACTCATTTATGTTTCCCATCTTTCTTTAAAAATCACGATGTATATTTTCAATATATCTTTACAATTCTCTATAAGGTTTTATACTTTAAAAATAATTTTGTACCCTCACAATACCCTGGAATAAAAAAAAAAAACATAAAAAAAAGACTGTGTTTATACAGTCTTTCGTTATCGCAAAGCACTTTGCACATTATTTTACAGCTTTTTTTAGTGAATAGATTTGATTAAAAACTCACTGTAATGATAAAAAAAATTATCGTACATATATCTCTGTGTTTGTGTGTGTGCATGTGTGTATAAAGTTATATTTTCTAACTAATCATTGCATATGTTTAGAACTACAATTCAATTGATTTTGGTATATTGATTTTTAAAACCCAGTGACCTTACTGCTGTTATTATTTTATTTATATTTTGAGCTTTTTGGGCATATTTTATGAACAAAATCATGCCATCTGAAAAACAAGATATTTGAGTTTCATTCCTTAGGCCAGTTTATAACTTCAAGGAACCTGATGCTGAAGTCAGATGCAAAAATACTGAAGACCTCAGAATGGGATAAGTTGGTTAGTCAAATAATTGAATAAAGATCACACAGTAGATGGTATTAAAAAGCTTCATTGTTTATCCACAACATATAGCCTTAAATTTTCCCTTAATATAAGGAACTAAATAAAAACACATTTATAAAAGTTTTAATAAAATAAAGAATATATTTTAATTAAAATATAATTGAAAATATCTATTGTTTCAACAAGATAGGTCTCAGAGTCCTAGGTGGTTAGATTTTTATGAGAAAAATGGCACTGTTTAAATATTATACAACATATAATGCAGGGAAGAATTCTAACCTCGACAAACAGATATATCTAAAATATATCCATTCCTACTAATCAATAAAAATAAGACAGCAATCTCACAGGACAAAATTTGGAAAAAAGATATGAAGAATCAATGCAAAAATAATTGTACAAATGGCAATTATAGTTATTAAAGTTGTACAAATTCACTAGTAAATAGAAAATTAGAATTTCTTAATGAAATATCATTATTCACCCATCAGACTAGCAAATATTAAAATTATTGATTAGTTTTAGAGAGGATGTTGGAATTTTAGTCTCATACGAAATTACACCAGTGTACAGTGTTGCAATTTTTGAGGCCTTATTACAATATCTATCTAAATTTAATAGGGTATATCATTTGAGACAGCACTGTCACTTTTGACATCTCTCCTTCAGAAATATCTGCATGCACAAAACATCCATGTATTAACAGGTTTGTTGCAGCACCAAGTGATTACAATGGTATGTACATGCTATTTAATACTATGTAACCATTACAAAATAAGCAAGTGGATTTATGAAATTGACTTAATATATCTCTGAGATATATTGCCAAAATATGTCAGGATGTATTTTACATCCATAGAGCGGAATACTACTCAACAATAGAGAGGAATGAACTATTCATGTTCTCCACAACATGCATGAATCTTATAACTGTAACTGAGTGACAGAAGCCAGACAAAAAAGAGTACATATTATATGATGCATTTATATAAATGTCCAGAATGTTAATTAACCTATAATGAAAGAAGATAGATTAGTGGTCCTCTGGGGAAGTGGGTGGAGAGAGAGAAAGCTTCAAAGGGACAAGGGGAAATTTTAAGGCTGATGGAAATTTTTATTATTTCCATTATGGCATGTACATACTGATCAACTTGTACTCAGTAAATGTGTGTGGTTCGTATACTTTAACTGTACCTCAGTAAGAATGAAAATCAAAAATGCCTTAAGAAGCCTAACACTTTAGGATGTTTAAATTTAGGTCCTTTCCTGGTCTCATTCCATGATAGGAAACTTCATTGCGTAGGAAGACTAGACCAAGGTATCTACTTTGTTTGGAAAATTGTATCATGGATCATATATCGCCTATGGCTAACTAAAACTACAGCTGACCATTGGAAGACCTGACATCATACGTCAAAATGCATAATAATCAGACCTTGGTGGTAGGAGAGTTAGTTTTTCAAAGCCACACAGAAGGATTATCATTTATCGTTGTAGGAAAGCATGAATGAGGTCTTAACCGGTTACAAATAACTTTTGGTCGGAATAGGTGATATTTGTAGTCTTGTTATCAGATTAGGTGGAAATGATCAAACTATAAAATAGCTCACATAAAAGAAATAATTGAATTTAATTATTATTTAATGAGGCTTCTACATTTGCTGGATTCATTTACTAGCTGTAGATCAAGACTTTACAGTATCATCATTATTCAAACTCTTTTGTGGCTTCCAAACTTTTTCAAAGCAATAGACCCTTTAATCAAGCAAAATCTCACTCAAAACACTGACCTCAGTCACCACCCTTGCTGTAGACAAAAGCAGAGCCTTATAACCATATATTATTTTATGTCTACCTTTTTAATATTTATAATGAAAAAGAATAATGTAACTAGAGAATAATGACCACAAGATTTGCCACATAGGGTTTGTAGATGATTGTTGCTGATATATCAGCCTTAGCATCCATTCCTGTACCTTGTTTGGATGGCAGAGTTTTAAGAACTTCCAGGTTCTTACAGATAAGCGGTTTCAAATAATATTTTTTAAATCAGTTCCCATTGAAAACTGAGTTTGCTGTCCGATTAAAGTGATTCAGAAGCTTGAGGTGATGGTAACAAATGTTTGCCTCTAAGTTGAGATACTAATATCTAACAGCTGATTTTATTCCTTACCAAAAAGTCAGGCAAGAAGCATCAAACATTTAAAATAAGTGTTAAAATTATCTAATATGAAAATGTCACAATGTGTTATGTATTTACTTGGTATTGAACAACTTTTACTTTTTGATGGGTACAAATAAAGCAAACATAACAGAGCTTGCCTGACATTTCACAATGGTAGACATGCAAAAACCAAAATCAAAATTGAAGAAAAAAATGGAGTCAGAACAAGAGTGACAAACTCAATAACCAGCGAAACAATACAAGAAGTTCAAATATACTAATCCAGATGGCAGGAACACTGTGGTGGGCAGAATTCTACAATGACCTCCAATGATCCATGACTTCAATTAATCCCCTCTCCTTTTTGTATGGGTAGAGCCTTTAAATTACTTTTGATGAATAGAATATGGCAAAGGTGATGGGCTATAACTGTCATGATTATATTAAATTGTGTGGCAAAGGTGAAGGTATTCTGCAGATGCAATTAAAGCCCTTGATTAGTTGACTTAAGCTAATCAAAATGAAGATTATCCTTGGTGAGCCTAACTTAATCAGGTGAAACCAGTAAAAGAGGTTCCAAGGCTCAGAGACAGAAGTCAGAGACTCTCCTGCTGGTCTTGAAAAAACAAGCCACCATGGGTTCTACAGCTGCAAGGAATGAGTTCTATTAATAGTAACAATCATGTGAGCTTAAAAGAGTGCCCTAAGCCTCAGATGAGGCCCTGATTCCCATCAGCACCCAGGATCAAAGGACACAGAAGTGAGAACATGAGCAGAGAAACAGCTAAGCTGTGCCCAGACTTCTTGATCCACGGACCTTGTGTAGATAATAAATGTTTTGCTGGCTGGGTGCCATGGCTCACATCTTTAATCCCAGCACTTTGGGAGGCCAAGGCAGGAGGATCACTTGAAGCCAAGAGTCCAAGACCAACCTGGACAACAGAATGAGACCTCATCTCTACAAAAAAATTTTAAAATTAGCCAGATGTGGTGGTGCACGCCTGTAGTCCTAGCTACTCCAGAGGCTGAGGCAGGAGGATCACTTTAGCCAGGAGTTCAGGGTTACATTGAGCTATGATTGGATCACTGCACTCCAGCCTGGGACAGAGGCAGACTCTGTATCTATGGGGGAAAAGAATGTGTTGCCTTAAGTCATTACATTTGTGGTACTTTGTTATTTAACAACAGGAAAAAAAAATGAAAAAATAAAATCAAGATATAGGCTCATTTCAAAAAGCACTTCATTTTTGTAAGAAGAATAGATGTCAAATTTATAGAATGAGGAATTACACTATTAGATGATTACTAAAATGAACTGAATAATACTTCTTTGGAGGGGAGTAGCCAATGCCAATTATGTTATGCTTAACTCACAATATTGGGAAGTGTGTTTCAAAACAGGGTTTCAATACAAGTAATACTTGATTACAGCTTATTATGTCAGCATTCTTGTAAATTCCTTTTCTTTTGTAGATTTTATAAAATCTACAGATAATAAATGTTTTGTTGGCTGGGTGCCATGGCTCACATCTTTAATCCTAGCACCCTGGGAGGCCGGGGCAGGAGGATCACTCAAGGTCAGGAGTTGGAGACCAGCCTGAGCAAGAGCAAGGCCCCATCTCTTCTAAAAAACAGAAAAAGAATGAGCTGGGCAACTAAAACCAGAAAAAATTAGCCAGATGTGGTGGTGCACACCTGTAGCCCCAGCTACTCTACTCGAGAGGCTGATGCAGGAGGATCACTTGAGCCCAGGAGTTTGAGGTTGCTGTGAGCTCTTCTTATGCCACGGAACTCTGGTAGTGTGGGCAACTGAGGGAGACTCTATCACAAAAAAACAAACAAACAAACAAAAAACTCCCCAAAACTAGGCAGAGCTATTTGAATAAGAATAGACTAGGGCTTTTACATTTTAAAATATAATTATTGAACTTAGAACTCAGCAAAAGATTTTAAAAGCTCTGGGAAGAAATCAACATGAAAGTTAGATCTGAAGAAATCATCCACATCCAGCATCGGAACAACAGAAAAGACACAAAACAATGGTTAAAAGACATGAAGTATATAATGAAACAACCACCAATGTCTGTCTTTTCCAAAGAGATCAAAAAGAGGCTGATGAGAGAATTGAGAAAAGGAAATACTTGAGGTGATAATGCCTAAGAATTTTTCAGGTTTGATGCAAGTCTCAGATTCAAAAAACAAATCACTGTAAGCAGAATGATTGAAACAAGTCTTATGCAAAAATACTCTAGTGGAATAGGCTACATAAAAAGACAAAAAGTGGATCTTAAAGTAAAACAGAAAAAAAGATAGTAACTTTCATCAAGTGATAAAAATTGAACAAAATAGAATTATAAATAGCAATTTTATCAGTCACATTAGCTATTTATTATTGCCTGTTTAACCTAAACTATCAATATTACATTGACTTTAATAAGTTGTTTTATAAAATATTTACTGAAATCACAATCATAATTATTGTCATCAGTCTCACCATTATCAAATTTTATCTAAGTTCCATGATTTCTCTGTGCTAGATAAAACCAAATGGAGAGATACCTTGTTAGGCCTGCCTTGATATTGCCTAGTCCTCGGTTCCCAGTGTCAGGAATGAGTACTGGTACCCAGTCGAGCTGATGGTGGAGTGATCACAAATACAAAGCAATCCCACACACACGGAGTTTATTGCCAAGTGAAAGTACATCTCAGAGGAACAGAAGGGTCATTCTTGAGAGTGGCAAAGACCCCGGAACTCTTAGCACGCGCTATCTTTTATATGCTCAGTAGTTTGTCCTACCTCTCTCCTGGGTGAGATTGGTTGCAATTGCCCATCTTTGGGTGATTGACAGGCTGGGGTTATATAAAGGTTACATAACAGGTTGAGGTTATATAACAGCTTCCTTTCTGCATGTATCTTTCCAGAATCCTTCACGAAAAACCTACCGGGGTCAAAATAATGCTAATTAGATGGTAATGTGCCTCAGGTCAATTAAGGTCACTAGGATCTCCTCACTGGGCATGCTCCATCCAGGGAAAAGTCTCTAGCCATAAATATCTGATATTGTGGTTTCTTTTCTGCATTCTGATTGGTTCCTGCTCTCCACCTTTAGTCACTTCCTCTACCTGCCTTGCCACCTGTTTGCCCTCCACCCAGACCTAACAACCTGGGCTTCTAAAGGGATAACACCAGAGTTCTCATAGTGACATAAATGCATTCATGACACTCTAAGGCATGGGTCAAACCCCAGTGTCATCTAAAGGCTAAGGCAGAACGAGCATTTTCTTCTTTTAAGAAGAAATAAAATGAAAAGTTTAATAAAATAGAATGCAATTTTAGCACCATGATGATTCTATGGTAATTGTGTATGTAACAATGATCCTGAAGTGCTAAGATCTTCTCAAGTGTCTTCTGAATGTTAAAAGTCATTTGAGAATTTAACTTAATTTTAACATTTAGTGCTTTCAAATATTTTTAAAATTCCTTTGAAATTTTGTTATCTAAAATATTTGACTCATGACATTCTATTTATTCTCTTACCATGGCAAACAACAGAGAGGGAAAAAGAAGAAGAAGAAAAAAGAAATAAGAGAATATGAGAAACTTTTCAAGTTGACTGTACTTTTCCAAGTTGGCTCTCTGCCTCAGGGTGATTTGTTGTATTTTTTCTTCTATTGTCATGAACCATACTGGTGATACAACCATGTACAGTCAAGTTCATTTAAATTACTTCGTTAACCAAACTTTTGTTTCTTAACTTATATTTCTGCCTAGTGAAAGAATTGTTTTTCGATAAACATGCTTAAGATTTTTTTCCTAAGTGTTTTTTTCTTTTTTATTTATGCCTTTAATCACACAAACCCATACACACATACATTGCATGCATGAAAAGATGTTGAGAAAGAACTTTGTGGAAAAGTTTAAGACTTGTGTTTTGTTTAGAGTGGCCTGACAGACTTGACAATGTTCCACTCTTTCTTTGGTAACAAAATGACACACATTAAAAACAGAATTAAAAAAAGCATTCACTCCTTATATTGCGGTTTTCTATTGGTATAGGAAAGATGTAGTTTTTCAAATGCACTCTTCAATGTAGCATTTGGCTGGTTAAGTAATCAGCGGTCTTTGTTTTGTATTTTTTGACAGCAAAGCATTATGTGGGGAGATATACTCAGTTCTAATTCCTTACCCTTTCTGCAAGTTTTATAAATAAATAACCTTTTTAAATAAAATATTGCAATAGTCCTGCATTTTGAGGATGAAAGTGCTGTTTTCTAAAAGGTCAATTCAATCTGGGAAATGTTTTTGGTTTAGACAATACATTATAAGCTGTAGAAAACCGTGGCAATTTTCAGCACCACTAACAATGTGAAGTAAATTTCAGTCACTCACAGTAAGATGGCAATGTGGTGACATTTGAAGCCTGGACATGGGCTCTTACAGTCATTGTAGGTGACTGACTGCTGTGCAGCAGGGGCCTTTTTCCAACTGCCAGATGAATTTTAGATATAAATGAAAAAGATGCTCAGAATGCTTTACAGAATGACTGAGACCCCATCATGTAAGTGACAATATTCTTCCTTTACAGCACGCAAGGATTAAAATACATCAAATTAATAAATCCCTAGGAAACCAATAATCTCACATTTGCTGAACAATTGTATCTTCTAGTAGTTATTATCTGCGAATTACAGTGAGCCACTATCTTTGTTTCATTTTCCGGATATATGTCCTTGTCTATCAAAAACTATGGCAGTTGCACTGCACAGTCAAGCAATAAATTTATGAAACATCTCTCTGAAGTGCATGCTTGTTTCATAATCCCGATTCCATATCTTTATTTACTTCAAAATATATGGAATTGTCAGCATGAGGGTCAGAAGATTACAGCACTTCCTTTGGTTCTTCGTGAGTGTTTTTATTTAACTTGAAAAATAAACTGCGGCACCAAGGGAGTGATGAAATAAGAGATACATTGAGTCACAATGGCACAAAAATGGTAAACACAAAACTACTGCTACACTGTAAGAAAGATTGTTGTATCAAATCATAAAAAAATGTTTACTTCAGTAACTCACATAGGTAACTCACACACCATCTTTATTAAAACTTCTAGAAAATACAAAATAATAGGCAAGAGTTGTAAAGCAAACAGTAAAAGCTTCTCTAAAATGTTCATGCTATCATCTGACTTTAACCTTAAGACATTGTTTACTGTGAGTGTGATTATCTATTAGTGTCAGTAATGAACTCATTAAGCATTTTATCTACTTGTGCTGGAACAGAGCAAACCTCATAGAATGTCGTGTCCTGAAGAAGGCTGAGATTTACCTGGAAAAGCTATAAATAAATAACTCCACAATTTTAAATTTAGAGGAAACATCTCAACAAAAGGCATATCCAAGTGGGCATTAAGAACACCTTCTTACTTTAAAGTGATCTAAACTACTGATAGTTTTAGAGTTCAAAATATCCTTTAGCTTAATTCCATTTATTAAGAAAGCATGCCATTTTTAAAATTTCCTCTCTATATAAGCTATTACATGAATTAAATATGTTGAAATCATTTTTAATTACATGGTGAATTTCCAGAGATGATGGAAACATATGAACTCTACATTTATTTATTTAATTTTATTTTTTAAGAGACAGAGTCTCAATGTGTCGCCCAGGCTGGAGGACAGTGGTACTATCATAACTCACTGCAGCCTCGAACTCCTGGGCTCAAGCAATCCTCTTGCCTCAGCCTCCTGAGTTGTTGGACTACAGGCATGAGCTGTGCCCAGCTCTCAGTTCTACCTTTCTATGATTAATTTCTGTAATTAATTTCTGTAAAATTGTTTTTGGGAAGTTAGGAGAGAATTGGGGGATATTTGCTGTTATTTGATTTTTAAAATACTTCTACCATCATTCATATTTTGTAAAAGTGGAATTGTGGCTTCTGATTTTTAATTCCCAATATAAATCTTTATAATAGTTTTGCCAATATTTTATTCATCTCTACAATTTTTTGAAGACAACTTTGAAAAATCACCAAGGATTTCCATAACAAGAATAAATATTCTAAATATGCTTCGTATTCCTCTGATAATTTGCCAGCATTTCCCTAAGACCAAGGAGAGTTATTTAATTTCTTGGAGTCTTAGTTTGTACTCAACTTGGCTCATGACTTTATTATCTGGTTTCACCACTTATAATATGTTCCATGTCTTTGGGGATACTATGTTGGTCATTCAATACACTTAGAGGTGAGTACAATTTTCATTCACAAGCAGAGTACAAATATGAAATGCCTTGAGGCTTTTTGTTTTAGAACTAAGTAAAATGTTCAGAGAGTCTCATGAGACTTTCAGGGCAAAGCTTTGCTGATTACATTTTCTGAGCAAAATGCAATTGGTTTAGGAGCAGCTACCACTACTCCTAATTAATTACTACCTCTTGCTCCATTTTTACTTATCAGTGATATTATTCTTTATAACTTAGGCCTACCATTTTAACATTTCCATTGGATAACTTACCAGGCATTTTGGACTTAATAAGATGCATAAGAAACTAATAACTCTTATTTCCCCTCCACTATATTTCATCTTCTATCTCCTGAGACCTTTGAATATTTCAATAAGTGACATCATCATTTGCCCATCGGACTGTCTGTTATTCTACCTTTCCCCTCGTACTACGTATTTGTCATGTGCCCAGTAAAATTTGCTCACAAAATACATCTTAAATTTTATTCTTACCATTCCCTGGCTCAAGACACTGCTTTCCCTTGGTCGATTCTTGCCACCAGCTATTCCATCTGCTTTTTCTACATATTTAATACTATCATATGGCTGTGCAGTTTAAAATTATCCAGCAGATCCTCTTTATGTTGAAAACAAAATTCAAAGCTTTTATTATTTCTTGTAGGTCCTACCTACATGAGTTTTCCCTGACCTGTCTGCAAATGTCTTCCTCCACTCTCTCCCCTGCTTCCTATTCACTGTGTTCTGAACACACTGGCTTTTCTGTGCTTAAACACACCAAGTGAGACCATCTCTATCTCAGGATATTTCTAATTGTTCTTTCAGAACAGCTAGTCAATTAATCCTTTCTCAAATTAGATTTTTATCTTATTAGCATATATCTGTACTTGTTAGTACTGTCATTATCTTATTAGATTATTTAAAAGATATATAAATTCCTGAGGCCAGCAACTTAGTCTCTTATACTAGTATTGCTTATTGAACACATAGAAGATGTTCAATAAATATTTGTTTACTGAATGATTAACTCAAAATATTCATACTGGGTTTTGTTTGGGAAAAGGAAACGTTGTCTTCTAAAACACTGTATGCTTGATCTCAGAAAACTAATGGGTTCAAGGGAAAATCTATTGACTTAAAAAATATACCATTAACTTAGTTGCAATTATATCACTATACCAAAACCTTACTATGTAATGAAAAGAATTACAAATGTTAAATTTTAATTGCATTCTTAAAATTGTATTAGTGATTGTCATGATATATTTGATTTTTATGGAAAATATAGTAACTTTTTTTTTTCCAGTGGAAAATAAATGCTTTCTGAAGGAATAAATTGAGCAGAAAAAGGAATCAACATCTTTGTCTTCCATCTGAACTGAAGAATGTATTGGCTTTCATTCTTCTGTATTTCTTTTTAATTAATGATATTGTGAATAGCATAATTAACCATAGAATCTTAACTGTTACATAAGTAACATATATTTAAAACTTTCTCATAGTTTTTAAAATAGCTCCTACTGAAGGAACTATTTTCAAAGGAAAATATAATTATTATGTAAACTCATATTATATATTGGATAAACTGTATTGTTGATGCTTTTATGCCTAACATCTTTTATCCTTTTTTTCTAATAACATCATTATAAAACTTTTTT
Organism: Indri indri; assembly: GCA_004363605.1. Taxonomy (NCBI): domain Eukaryota; kingdom Metazoa; phylum Chordata; class Mammalia; order Primates; family Indriidae; genus Indri; species Indri indri. Next base: position 5,283 of record RJWJ010009873.1, on the reverse strand, counting down.
TCAAACATAGCTGTTTTACTCATCATAGTTTATCTACATGAAATTGTTGATATGAATCTAAAGGTAATCATATTATCTGAGGCTTTTAATTTATGTGACATGCAATATAGTGAGAACATTTAATCCATATCGAGAACATCCTATATATAACATATATATGCTATGTTTGTTGCATGTAAATGGTATGTCTATCGTGTATTAATCATTACTATGTAGGTAAATAATATGTATAAAATCTAACTACATAGAAGAATAAACTGAAGATATTTTTAAATCTCTGTAGTGAAATAAAGTAAGTATTTTAACTTCAACAAAATGATTCTTAAAGAGAAAATTCTAGCTAGATAAATGAAAAACGATAAATACTTTAAAATCACAAATATCTGAAGTCAAGTCCAGAGCATTTTAAGTATATGACACATTGGAGAAAATTCCCTAATAGGCAGGTACTTGCTGGTATTTATTTATTTAAGAGGAGATGACATATACTGGTAGTCCCTATAAAATTATTGCCTTAATTAAACAAACAAGTACAATAGCATTTTTATTGCTAAAGATAAATTTCTGCTAGCCAATACATTATTACTTAATTATCCATACATCATGCATACATTCTTGTACTAGCCATATAAGAAATATTAATCATAAGCTACACTGTTTTTCACTTTATCCATCTCATTTTCCTAACCCACAAAACCTAAACTTTTTTCTACAGAGTCATTAGTAAAAGAGAAAAGTCCTTTAATCCTTAGAACTCTGAGGGTGGATTTTGAGGCCACGGTGGCCTGGTACACATGACCACAACAGTCTTATAGTTCTACCAGTCATATTCAGCAGCATACTAAACCTTGCCATCTGCCTCTCTTCTTTAGGTGCAGAATACTCAGGGCATAGGAGTGGCAAGATTTAATTTAGGTGCACGCTGGGAGATAATTTGATGCCCTTTCACGTCTTTTGATTTAGTGTCAGAAAGATTGGGATTGAGGGGCAGAACTGATTGAAAGCTAATTCCTCTGCACTCCCCTCTGAAAAAGTTTATTTTGCCTTTAATCCCTAAAAATTTTCTCAAATTGCTGCTGCCATGAAGTTATTAACATCTGTTTAACATCTCTGACTTTTGCTCTTATTCAAAATTCAATTTTATTTTTTCAACTTTTTTTAATATAATCATATTTCAAATTCCTACATTCACCTCAACAAATATATAAATAATATTGATAAGATCCCTTCCATATCATTTTACTTTTTTAGCTTGTCAATATAGTTCCAAAAGTGATAAAACTAGTGCCCAGTACACAGTTGATGCGGAATAATATCCGCTGACATGAATGTACCACTATTCAGATCTCTAAATTTCAAGATCCTCTCAACTTTCTTACTTTAAACTTTCTTCTCATCTAATAATATATTAAAAATAACATATGACTGGAGGATTATTCTTCCTAATGTATATAACTTCTATCATTTCACTGTGCTATTTAAGAAATGTCTGTAGCTCCTGATTCCTTACCACATCAAATCCACGTTTGTTCTGATTTCAAGATATTCATCGGTATGATCTCAATCTACCTAGACATCCTATTTTTCCATTATTCTCCAATATGCATAATACGATCTAGTCTTTAAAATAATATTTTTACTATCGTCAATTATTCTCTATATATTCTATATCCAGTTTTTATTCATGGTTATATTAATTAGTATAGGTTTCAGTGCAGTGATAGAAACCTAAATAGAATATAGATGTTTACTTCTTTTTCATGCTGGATTTATTTGGTGGCTTCATGGATCAGGGTATTTCACCACCATATCTACACTCTTGCTAACATAGAGGAGAAAAAGAGAAGTAGGGGACATGTACCTTCTCTTTAAGGATATTTCTCAGTAACCACACATATCACCTGTGTTTGCATCTCATTGGCCAAAGCATAGTAAGATTACAAATATATATTATTGTTTTTAGATGAGTTTTCAAATATTATTTTCCAGCTTTTGGTCCCACCCTTTACTTCACCTCTCCAGGGTTCCGTAGTGCAAAGCAGACTGATTAGTATTGAATTTTCTGCTCCACTTCATTCCTCAGACTTAGGGTTCAAATTTTTCTCTCTTCTAGTTATCACTCAACCATCCACTTTCCCCAGCTTTCAGTATTTTGTAGTAACTTTATTAGGGACAGAAAAACAAGTGAGAGGTAATGGAACGATAGGGGCAGAAAAATAAGAAGGAGAAAACAGTAAAAGAAAAACAATAAGGAGGAAATAGTTATAGAAAAACAGGGGAAACGGTTATTTCAGTCTAAAAGAATGGGGTGATTAGACCATGAAAGAGTGACCACCAATCAGAAAATAGAAAACAACGTAAAAGGTGACTTTCCCCATTGTACATACAAGAGAAAGGAATGACTGGAATATAACCTTTAATTTATGTCCATACCTGGAAAATTCAGACCCCCAAACCCATGACATATAGTCATAAGTAATTATAACTGACCTTTACATCAATGTAAACTACAACCATATAGAAGGAGGAATTCTAGAGTTAATTAGCGTCTTCACTCGCAGAGAAAGACCTGTTTCCCCTTAGGAAACATCTTTCGCTTTGTACCTTTAAACTTTACTCGCAATACATTTTTCACACATACTTGCTGAGTGTCTGTCATCTCTCTCTGTCACACTGGCCAAAGCTTGAGATTTCTCCAAGCCAGGAGCCCAAGAACTGGGGCAACACTTCAAAGTCCAGCTGTGGACAGGACCGTGACAACCTTTAAGTCATTTTTTATTTTCATTTCTCATTCTTGTAATTCTTGAAAGCTTATAATCTTTTAAATCATTTTAAATTCATTTTGCGAAAAAAATCAATTCACGTTAATCAGATTATTAGCCATATAAGAAACTGAATATTCAATTATTTATTAATTCACTGTACAGTTACTACTGGCAAACCATGATGATAGATACTTATAGTAAGTGCAGTAGATACAAATACTACCTGCCACAAACTCACTATTTTAGTCATCTATATTTAGCACAGACTTTTTCCCCCAGAGGGCGGAAACACTACATATTTCCAATTAATACCTTAGGACAACCTTAGAGGTCAAGTGACTTATATATAAGCAATTTATATATTGTACATTTTTTTTCAAGTTTTAAACATTTCAAAATAGAGAAAGATCCTGCCATTGGAGAAAACTCTTTCTCTCTCTCTCTCTCTCTCTCTCTCTCTCTCTCTCTCTCTCTCTCTCTCTCTTTCTCTCTCTCTCTTTATTCCTTTAAAAATCTCTTTTTATTTAACTTTGTTAGAGACATCTTAGTCAACAGAGTGAAACGACTATCAAAACACTGGCACAAAACTGACATAAACAAAAACAATCTCATCAGTTGAATGTGCTTGTTTTTTCCTGTGTTCCTTGAGTCCTTGTCATAAGTGACTCTGAGTGATTCCTATATTTACTTATCGATTTATTTAGTCTCTTTAAGAAAAATAATAAAGACATGGAGTGAAGAACAGGAAGACGGAGGCCAAATGTGCATTTATTTCTCATGCCCTCTGCCTCGTAGGAGCCTTGTGAGAAACTTCGCCAGCACCTCTACTGAATGGGTGCTTCATTCATTTGTAAAAAAGAAAACTTTCTAGATGCTACCTTTAAGGGAAAAGGAATACTGTAGATATTTAAGGTCATCTTTCAGATTGAATGATTTTGTAGTCCCAGTAGAAAACAAGTCTTCCAGAGAGGCCACTTTACACAAGTGAATGGGAAGGACACGCTTTCAATTGCATTTCAGAATGGTATTGTTTTTGACCTTTAAGTGATTTCCTTAAGCATTTAACACTTATGAAAAGACATCAAATTGGTAGTTGATTGACAACATAAAAGGGATTAACTGTACCCTAGCCCCTTGGAGTCTGACTCATAGGGAGCCAATCAACCAAAAAAAATCAGAGTGGAGGTCATAAATGCAAGAATGTACTCAGAATGATAAAAACGAGAGCAAATCCTTGTCAAGTTCACTGCTACCCTCTGGAAATCAGGATAAATGACAGCCAACCTTTTTACTTAGGTAATCCTAAAACTTCATAAAAATTGTGCAAGTTTCTTACATGATTATTATAAGAATTTACGTCTCAAATTTTATCAGTAATATTGCCCGTATTTACCTTATAAAATGTGAATGTCTCTTTGCTCTGTTTGGAACAAAGTATGCTTGATGCTTGCACTTTTTCCTAAACCCTGAAACTACAGAAAGTAACTTATTTAAATGTAACACATGTCACAATGTATTAAATAGAGAAATTTTTATTTAAGCTGGTTAACCTTCAGATGCCCATTACGAGCACAAATAGGAAGTTATGGTTTCTGTATTTCTGTATTTTAGTATTCTATACATAACACTAAAATCTTGAATTGGTGAGGCACAAATTACAGTTGTACATATGCATTAAAGGGAAGCAGACATACACCAAGGAAATCATTGAAAGAAAAATTTGGCTGTTTTTTAGACTCAGCCTGATTTACTAGAAAATGCATATTTGCTCCAGTGTGCCACAGTTGTGCCTAATCTACTCTATGTTTAGGGTTGCAAATGTTCAACAAGAGTCTAACTGTAAGGCTAATTAAAATTGTGGGAGCATATACTATTTCACTTAAAGAAACAGCATTTCCAGAAACAAGCTTCTGTTAAAACGGATCTGTACAATTCACTTCTACTTGCATTTTCATGCACTATGTCTTTCCTACCCTTCTGTTTTATATCAAACTTCTGTCGTTTTGCATTTTGGTTTACCACTTCTCCCACAGTGACTATGAGCACCTACCCCTGATTTATAGAACTTGTCAAATAAAATGTATAGGAGACCACTGTTTTGAACTGAGCTTCTGCTCTAGACCCCAGTAGACCAGACCAATCAGAATGGAATCACTTGTGCTAGATGCCCTGTAATTAAAGTAAACACAGAAACCAAAAAACAAGAGATTACAGCAACCAATCCAAAGGAACCCAGTCAACATTAGCTGGCATGATAAGGAAGTTCCTGCTGCTTTAATCTGTACAAAGAAAGTAACCAGAAGTAACATGATGTTAATCAATCCACTCTTTGCACTGTACTATTTCCTTGTCCCTGCTCAAGCGACTTTACAAAAACCAAAAGTTCAGCCACATACAGCGGAATTTTGTCTATTTTTTACACTGATGCTGCCCCTTTTTCACTAATAAAAGCTAATTGGATCTCTAAAACTAAATTTGTTGAAATCTTGTTCTTTGACAATCTCAGTATGTCTTTTTT
>RJWJ010009872.1:0-48701 GCA_004363605.1 Indri indri | reverse complement strand
AAAGAATAAAAATATTGCTTCCTTGAGAACAGTGATCATCAAGTGTGTCAGAAAACTCTAATGTATTAATAAGTGGAAATGAGGGGGGTGGACAATTTCTGGTGTTAGCATTATCACAAGCACCTGTGAATTTGGATAAAATTTAAGAGCCTGTACAAATATTTCCAACTTCTTGAATTTGGAAATTTATAAAAATCACAGGCTATATTCCTTGTAAAAATTGAGGGTCTAGGATACTATTATAATTTTCATATTTTTCTCACATTCTACCTCTGTCATATTGATAACAGTAATATAAATAGAACACATTCTACAAATACAATATCCTGTAGTAACAGAAGTGTTCACAAATTTCTCTACCCTCAGAAGTAAACCTCTCTAACACTGATAGATTTTGAGTGCAGTTTCATTTCATGTATCTTAACTAAATTCGATACCTTTTCCCAAGTGGAATGCTAATACTACTTCATTCTGTGAGAACTGACACACGACAGGCCCAGAGGTCATAAATGAGTTACTATTTTCTGTCTTAAACTCGTTATGATTTAGGAGACATTATAGGAGTCAAAAGCAAATGTATGGGGACAGGAGGATGAAAGGAAATCAAAGGAGCTCTAAGACAATACAAAGGAAGGTTGGGACAAAAATACTAATAAGCATGAGTCAGGAAGAAGTTAGATTTGAAGCAATAGCAGAGATTCTCCTGCTGGCCTTGCAGAAGCAAACAACATGTTGTAAATGGCCTATAGAGTAGGCCATATGGCAACCACCTGAAGGCAGCTTCTAGGAACTGAAAGCAGTACCCTCACCAACATCAAGCAAAACAGAACTTCAGTCCTACATCCACAAGTAATTAACTGAATTCTGCTAACAACCAGTAGGCCTGTAAAAGGACCTCAATCCTCAGGCAAGATCACAGCCCCAATGGAAATCTTGATAACAGCATGTGAGACTTTAGGCAGAGGCCCCAACTATGAGATAATAAATTTGCATTGTTTTCAACCACTAACTTCATAGTACTTTGTTACTCAGCAACAGAAAACTAATATATCATGCTTACAGACCTAGTCTACAGCAAACATTTGTTTTCTCAAACGGTACATTGCCTTTTCTATATAATTTAGCAAATGGGTTTCCATTTTCGTGAAATCTGGACATTTCAAATTTGTTATAAAAGCATTTTACCTCTGAGCTTATTTGGTTGGGTTCAAAATACACCTGAAAGAGAAAGCTGAATTTGAAAGTATATTTCCTTAACCTTCTAGATCATATTTTAAAAATTTACTATTTTAAAAAATATTCACCATACTACATGCTTAGAAAAAGCTACATATTTAATATACTTACTTCTCTTGTCAATATTTGTTAGTCACTGAAGTATATATTTAAAAATATATCACACTGTGAAAGCATATTCACTCATTGTATGAACATTTTTATACAAGATGTAATATGTAGAGAATGAAGAGACAGATCAATTTCACAATCAAAATAAGTTATATAAGATTATATAATAATAAATTTTCCAAAACAATCCATTTATGTAGCTAAATCTGTCATCTAAATAGAAGTAAAGTTTGGGAAAATAGTTTGGTGATATTAATCATCACACAGAGGGCAAAATAAGCTGCCATTTATGTTTTCAGAATAACAAAATTTTCTTCTGTGCTTTTGTCAAACAGGAAATTTATAATTTAATAAATTTATAGGCTGGGAGCGGTGGCTCACACCTGTAATCCTAGCACTCTGGGAGGCCGAGGCAGGACAATTGCTTGAGCTCAGGACTTGAGACCAGCCTCAGCAAGAGTGAGACCCCATCTCTACTACAAATAGAAAAAAATTAGCCAGGCATGGTGGCACCTGCCTATGGTCCCAGCTACTCGGGAGGCTGAGGCAGAAGGATTGCTTGAGCCCAGGAATTTGAGGTTGCTGTGAACTAGGCTGATGCCACAGGACTCTAGCCAGGGCAACAGAGAGAGACTCTGTCTCAAAAAAATAAAAATAAAATAAATAAATAAATCGATAAACAGACACTCAGAATATAGGTTCATATTATCAATTGCTTTATTAAACCTTTTTGTACAATTCCAAATAAAGTTTTGTCTTTTAAAAAGAAATCTATGAAAAAAGCAAGAAAAAGAAAAAAAGAAATCCACTTTAAGTTAGCCTACCTTCCACACTCAAATTTCCCATTTTAGATTCCAAGAAATCAAATAATGTGCTTGGTGCTGATGGCCTTGCATTGCCCAGGTCCTCTTCATCTTCAGATCTTACTCGCCCCCTGCCTTTTCCTCTACCTTAAGATTTAAAAGCAAGAAATATATATAAATATTGTATATGCAAAAACAAAAGGAGGAAATAAATACACTAAAATATAATCGGCAATCATTTTAACATTTTAAATAGGATTTTATTTTTCATTTCTTTTCATATTTTTCTGTATAGTCTATACCTTTTATAACAAAATAGTTTTGTTTTATTTTTTAACGAGACGAGGTTTTTGCTATGTCACCCAGGGTGGAGTGCAGTGGCTATTCACAGGCACAATGACTGAGCACTGCAGCCTTTAATTCCTGGTCTCAAGTGATCCTCCCACCTCAGCCTCCTCCCAAGTAGCTGGTACTATAGGGATGTGTCACTGCACCCAGCAGAAGTTTTTGAATGATTATATTAAATAGTTCCTTAAATCCTCTAAATGATCTATTCAGAAATTTGAATTTGTTCATATAAACTATCTTTTAAGGAAAAAATCATTTTTATAAAATTTTTGCTTAATCACAGATTTTTTTTATAAAGAATATGGGACTAGGACTTGAAAAATCACATAACACATTTGACCATTCAATGATTAAAGAAAAACCGTGAGCCAGATGCACTGGCGCATGCCTGTAGTCCCAGCTACTCAAGAGGCTGAGGCAGGAGGACTGCTTGAGCCCAGGAGTTCAAGACAAGCTTTGGTAACATCTCTACAAAATAGACCCCATCTCTTAAAAAAAAAAAAAAAGGAAGAAGAAGAAGAAGAACACCAAGTAAAAGCTATATTCTCATTAATTTAAAAAAGTTTACAAGTCATTTATATAAGTGGGACAATTCTAGAAATAATTATCAGAACTAGTCACTTCATATCATATTTTCTCTATTCCTCTTAACAACCCTATTAAATAGGGCATTATTAGACCCAGTTTATACAAAGATGAAGACAATGAAACTGAGAATAATCTGCAAATGTCTCTACAGTTTCCAAACTGGCATTCCTTCTATTTACCACAATATGTTAAATAAACTTATAGCGCTCACAGCAATAAAATCCAGCCTCTGTAAATAACGTGTGTTCCTCTGAAAAGCAAACAATATTATTTGGCACATTATTTAATAAATTGTACCTCTCACAGGTGGACCCATAACAGGTTTCTGTTTATTGCTGTTAAGAAGTACATTTAATGCTGCTTCTAAGTTGTTGCCATTATCCATAAGAGCTTGCCTTGATGCTTCCTTACTGAAGCCCATTTCTGTTATGTGTTTCAGAGCCTTCTCATCAACCTGTAAGGAACAGAGAGAAAACCTATGCTGATAGCCCATAAATAAAGCAAGGTATAAGTTTTTAACTATTCACTGTCTTTTAACTAAAAATTACATCTCATACTCATGGAAAGAAAATATCGTACTAATACAACATTCACTTGCTGTTTTTTTCACACCAATAGTCAAAGAAGAATCTGTATATGTGGGGTTATATGCCTTGAGTACTCTCTGATTTCACAAGTATCATTGCAAATGCAAAACGAAAAAGACAATTTTATGATATGTTAGAGTAAGGCCTTTGAAAATAATATCAACAGTGAAAACTACCTAATGAAAATTTTTCATGGTAAAAAATGGAAAAATTTTGGTATTTCTCCATCCTAGAAAGGAAATGTAATTTATATAGCACCTCTCCAAAAATGCAAAGTATAAATTGAAACTAACAAAATGGTACCACTCAGTAGTTCTGGGGTGTTTTCACTCTCCATTGCTTCAGTATTCTACTCTATATTCATTAGCAATACTATCTATGAAGCTTTGGCAGCTATACTCCAAATAGGACAGTCTACTTTAAACGTGCCAGAATCCAAATCTTGAAAAATCTAGACTTGAGTAAATTCACAAACCACTTAATTAGTATAAACATATCCCATAAATAAATTTCTTGAACCAAAGCCAGCCAAGAAAAACATAACTTTAACTTTTGTATCTCTAGGAGTTAACATGGATAAATGCTTTAAATTAGCCTACACATGCCATGCAAGTTGCAGACACCCATTCTGATGTCCATGCAGACACTTATAAAAGCACAGTACTTTTTTTCCAAAACCTGTGTCACAGAATCCTTCTAAACACAGTAGCTACTACCAACAGATCAGAGTTGAGAGAAAATCTACTTACCATCCTTGCTATATATATGCTAAAGTAAATGAAAAAATAGCTGGATATCAAAACTATTATTTACCTTTCTTATTCAAAAACTAATCTTAACATAAAAAATAATCAAACCTTCCCTAAACCTTTCCCTCTCCAAATTGTCTTCCAAATAAATATGTAATTAAGAATATTGTCCCGTATGTAGAACTTGACCAAAAAATACTTTAAATGATCCATTAATATGCAACCTGCTTCTCGGTATAACTTATTCTGCTTTTCCTGTTGACCCGATTTGCAGTTAACCAAATGCCCAATCACAGGTATCGGCAAGGTCAAGCTATCTCTGATGGTTCTAGGGGAGAATCCTTCCTTGACTCTTCTAGCTTCTCTTTTTTTGCTGGCAATCCTTGTCATGTAGATGCATCACTCCAGTCATAAGGCCATCTTCTCCCTGCGTTTCTTCAAGTCATCTTACCTCTGTATATGTGTCCATCTTTGTGACCAAATTATCCCTTTTAATAAGGGGACCAGTCATATTGGATTAGGGACCATCCTTATGACCTCAAAAATACTTGTTCAAGTGCTAACCCCCCAGTACCTCAGAATGTGGCCTTATTTGGAAAAAGTGTCCACAGAGGTAATCAAATTAAAAAGAGGTCATATTTTTGTCAGACACAGAATTCTTGGTTGAGTTTTATTTCCTTCAGTACTTTGAATATATCCTTATATTTTTGAATATTTCCTTATATTTCCTTCAGTACTTTGAATATATCATTCCACTGCCTTCTGACCTCCATAGTTTCATATAAGAAATTGGCTGTTAATCTTACTGAAGATCACTTGTACTTGATAAGCCATGTTTCTCTTGATGCTTTCAAGATTTCTCTTGAAACAACTTGCTTATAAAATGTGTCTTGATCTGAATCTTGAGTTTATCTTACTTGGAGTTCACTGAGTTTCTTGGGTTTGCAGATTCATGTCTTTCATCAAAGTTGGGAATTTGGGACCATTATTTTTTCAAATATTTTTTCTGCCCCTTTCTCTGTCTCTTTTCCCACTGGGAATCCAATAATACATATAGTGGTACCTCTGATAGTATCACATAGGTCCCTTAAGCTCTGTTCATTTTTCTTCATTCTTTTCTCTTATTATCATTCATATTGGGTAATTTCAATTCCCCTATCTTCAAGTTTGCTGATTCTTTCTTCTGTCAGATTAGAAGTCTAATCTGCTGTTGAACCCGTCTAGTGAAATTTTAATTTCCCCCATTGTATCTTTTAGCTCCAGAATATCTATTTGGTTTCTTTTTATAATTTCTCTTTATTGATATTTCTACTGTTTATACAGTGTTCTCCTAGTTTCCTTTAGTTCTTTGTCAATGGTTTTCTTCGGACCTTTGAGCATATTCAAGACAGTTAATTTAAATTCTCTGTCTAGGAAGTCCCATGGCTGGGCTTCTTCACAGATGATTTCTACAGATTTCTTTGTTTCCTGTGAATAGGGACACACTTTCCTATTTCTTTGTATGCTTTTCAATTTTTTGTTGAGAACTGGACATTCTGAATACTGTAATTTGGTAACTGGAAATTGGATTCTTTCTCCTCCCCAAGAATTGCTATTGTTGCTTGACAAAGTCTACAGTCATCAATATGTCTAGTGACTTTTCTAAACTTTTTTTTTTTGTAAGAAATATATTCTTTGTGATGTATGACCACTAAAGTCTTTGTTTCATCATCTCTGTGGTCAGCCATTGACCTGCGTCTTTTTTCATCATTCATTACTGTGGATGCTACAAGTATTTGACTAGGCCTGAGAGTTCTAAAATAGTTGCTTCAGACAATGCTTGCCAGCTCAATAGTTGCTTCGGTGGAGGGGCTGATCCCTGGAGCTTTCTACTCCACTATCTTTGTGATGTCATTCCCTTCACATGTTTTTAATCCTCACAACACCCCCGATCTGCTAATCTTCTCTGGTGTTCTTTGCCAAGACATCCCCAGAGAAGTGTTCTCAATTTATGAACTACTTGAGTTAGGGACCATGCCTTTTTCAGCTCACTGTATCCACTCTTCATTGCTATTTAAACCCCCACTTTTTTTAATTAAAAAAAAAAAAATGAGATGGCCTCTTCAAGGAAGAGATAGCCTGGCCCACAGTTAGAAACCCATTCCCCTTTACCAGTGATTGATGTAGAAGTAGGCATGTGGCTTAGTTCTAGTCAATGAGACAGAAATGAAAACTTGCTAGAGATTTCAGAAAAGATTTTCTTCGGTGATAAAATATACCTACATCCAGAAAAATTCCCCCCTTTCTTTCCTGCCTTGAACTTTTTCTGTGAAAATTTAGCTTGTGGAGAATCCCTATAATCCTGAGGAGAAAGCCAAGAAATCATAGAGATACCCACAAAAATCTCTAATATTGTTACACTGCTGAATTTTTCAAGCTTTGTAACCATCTTCCTTTGGAATTCTTTTTATATGAGATAATAAACCCCCATGGTTTAAGCTAGTCTTAGGTATTCTGTACCCTACAGACAAAATCAACCAAAGTCATTCAGCCTCTAAAAGCAGAGGAAAATGAATTCTTGCCAAATCTCTCAGATCTGAGGACACTGCAGCATACCAGAAATAAACTCTGACTCCTCTCATTTATCTTAAAAATTCTGGCTGGGTATGGTGGCTCACACTTGTAATCCTAGCACTCTAGGAGGCCAAGACAGGAGGATTGCTTGAGGTCAGGAGTTCGAGACCAGCCTGAGCAAGGGCAAAACCCTGTCTTTACTAAAAATAGAAAAAATTGGCCGGGTGTGGTGGTGCACGCCTATAGTCCCAGCTACTTGGGAGGCTGAGGCAGGAGGATTGCTTGAGCCCAGGAGTTGGGGCTGCTGTGAGCTAGGCTGATGCCACATCACTCTAGCCCAGGTGACAGAGCAAGACTCTGTCACCAAAAAAAAAAAAAATTCAGGTATATTTTACAATTGAGTATATAATATACGTGTGCTTGTTTCAATATATTCTTCCCAAAGAGCAACAGAAAACAAAACAAAATCACTTAAGAGAAAATTTGAGACAAGATGTGGGGAAAGGGGAGAAAGGCAGAAAACTGTGTTTTTGATACATCATCTTTTGATGGCTTTTTATTAATCCATGCCAAAGACATTATTCAGACATTAGTAATTTAAGTGAAATAGAAGTTTTAGTAAATTATTTTTCAAACAATCCAAATTTTTCATGAGTTAATTGTAATCTTTAACAAAAGCCACTTAGAGTTGTAACATCTATCCATAATACACTGAACAAAGCCAGTGGTGGTTGTGAGAAAAAAATAAAAGGATTATTAAGACTATTAAAGGAAGAACACATTAACTTTATGGTTGATTCTTTAGCCTTACCAGTTCTCTATAAACACCTTCATGTTTCCCCTCTGATTTGGTTGACTTTTCTTTTGGTAAAACTTCCCTATTTCGATTACCAGCAGCACTCATATTGAGATTACTTCTAGCACCACCACCACCTCCTCCAAATGTCTTGGTCTTTAAGTAAGAGAAACATAAAAGAGATGTAAGTAAACAGAATTCAAAAATAGCCCTAAAAACTAAGTTATGACTAAACACTTTAGCAAAACTGAATTATAAGTTTCTTAATTATGTTTTACATAAAAAAAATGAAATGTTAACTTATAAACAGCACAAATATCTACTGACCAAAATCTCTTCTTTTCACAAGTCTAGGCCAAGCAATAAAAAAAAAATTACATGATTATAAGCTTTAAGTCTCTCCAATGCAAGTCATCAAAATAAACTTCAGTGCACAAAAATATAGAAAAAAATAAAACAAGCATTATGGAGATTAGCTGCCAAAATGACTTTAGGTTCAAATACTTGACTGGTGTCTTGAGTCCTGGGTTCTAAATCCAGCTACCAGACAAAGTTATCCTTAGCATGGCACTAAACCTAAGAATCAGTTAAATTATGTCCATGGTCCAGTAATTTACCATAATCTTAAAAAGTAAACAAAAAATACAAATTTAAACAGGTTAAAACTCTCATTATTAACTTATTATTTATATTGATCATTTATTAATAATATTTCTTACCAATTATATATAAAAGCTTTAAGTCCACATTTCTTATTTTGTCTTATTTGAATAACTAAATATGTAATTAAATTTGAAAATTTGATTTGATCTCATTTTTATTTTTTCAAAACTATTGTGAAAAGACTAGAACACAAAAAAATGTTGGTTTTTAGTCAAATCCTTGACTAAAAACATCCACAGTTGTTACTTATACAATATCAAATTAAACATCTGGTTATATAATATTTTTATAGTTCTAATAGATCTAATACAAGAGGTAAAACCTGATTTTTTATCAGAGATAATGACCAGTATTTTAAAATGCATTTTAAAATGATTACAGTAAAAAAAAATATCACTGAGAAATTATTTTAAATCAGTTGAAAATATAAAGTAGAACCTGAAAAATAGAAAAATGATGTTAGAAGAGCATTAATGGATAACACATTCAGTATCTCTAATTAGGTAGCTGATATACCACAATATTTAAATTTAATTCATATCAAAATTAAAACCACATCTTCAAAGACCAAAAGATAAGACTCGTTACTGGATTCATTCAATTTTTGGTTTATGGAATCCCAGCAAAAAATATATCTGAAATGTCCTCATAGTCATTACTTATATAACTATAAATATGTGTTTCTATTAATATGATACAAAATTTCTTGGAGTGGGAGGCAATGCAGCGTAGTTAAGAACGCAGGCTTTGGAGCTGGATGATGCTGGGACTAATCTTGGCTCAGCCGTTTACTAGCTCCTAACCTCAGGCAAGTCACTTAATTTCAACATTCCACTGAGTCTCAGGTTTTTCATCCTTAAAACAAGGATGAGAAAAACTACCTCACTGGGATATTGTGAGGATTTAATGACATCATTGATATGAAGTGATTATGTCGGTCACTGGCACATGGCAAACACGCAATAACAGATGGCAATTACTATTTTGGTTAATATACTAGAACATAGTTACCTGAAAGGTCTGGAGCCTGACCTGTTCCAAATTTAATATGTTTCCGGAATTTACATTCCGTAACTCCAAAAGTATTTTTTCTTTTGGTGCCAGTGAAATAGTCCCATCTTCTGGATGTAATTCCTTATTATTTTCTTTCCATTTTATGGATTAAGGAATAGGATAAATAGCATTTTCAGAATTGCTTTTCACTGCTATAAAACAGTCGTTACTCACTAAAAATACAAATATCCAGAACCATCACAACTTAAACATTACCCATAAGGTAACCAGTGTTGCCCTTTGTGAGCCACATCATCTTGTTCATATTACGTGAATCAAGCATCCATGAGATCATCATGACTAAGAAACTCTAGCTGGCCCTTAATGCTGCCAACTAGCAATCTTACTACATTTCTCTAGCCCATTCATATTCCCAATCTTCTAGATCACTACCACGTTCTCCTCACTTCTCAAGCCTCCGACACCTTCTCCATTGTCATTGTTGACCTTGCTTACTACCTTACTAAAAAAACTGATATGATTATTAAAGAACTTGCACAGATTTTTGCCCCATCAACTCACATACTGGTGTCTGCAGGTATACTTTATCTTAATACCATATACATATTAAGAAGAATGTGGAGGAAATAAATGACCTCTTTGATTCTATATTAATTCTCAGTCCTCATCATATATAACTTTTCAACTGCCTTTAATACGTTTAACATCCCTTCCTCCATGATATATGTTCTGTAATCTCTTATTTTTATCCTACGTTACTGGTCGCAGGTTGGCTGGGTCAACTTCTTCCATCTAACCTCTAAGGTTGAAATTCTACAGGATTCATTCCTTACCCTTTTCTATTCTCTATCAACACTCATTCTTTTGGTGATCTCATTTGACCTCATGATTTTAAATATCAGTTATAGGCATACAACTCTCAACTGCATGTATCTATTCTAAAGCTTACTCTTCAGTCCTACTGTCTATTAAACATTACTACATGCATGTCTGATAGGCACCTCAATAGTCACATGTTCAAAATGGAGTACCAGATCTTCCTCCCTTCACACCTGTCCCACTCCAGTCTTCTCATTTCAAGGTAAGCAACTCTAACCTGCCAATTCTCAGGGTAAAGACTTTAGAGTCATTCTTAATACCTCATCTTCTCTCACACCCCATAACCAATCTAAGAAATCCTGATGGCTCTACTTTCAAAATTCCAGAATCTCACTACTTTGTACCACCTATACACCCGCTATCTTTGTCCAAGCCACCATCATGATTTTCCTGGATTACGTCAATAATCTCTTAACTTGTCTGATTCCATTTTCCTTCTCTACAACCCAGTTTGAATACAGTAGCCAGAATTAGCCTTTTAAAATATAGGATACCTGATGTTACTGCTGTCCTCAAAGCATTCCGAAGGCTCCCCATTTCTTTCCAAATGAAGTCCAATGTCTTTATGATGGCTTACAGGGCCCTACAAAAACTGACCTCCATTATCTCTCTTAACTTTATCTTCTACTAGTGTCCCATTGCTCTCTCTGCTTGCACTGGCCACCTTGCTGTTCCGTGAACATATGCTCCTGCTTTAGAGCCTTTGTCATGGCTTTTCTTTCTTCCTAAGACACCCTACCTCAGATAACCAAGTAGCTAATTTTCTTACCTCCTCAAGTCTTGGCTCGAATCTTATGATATTGAGGCCTAAGCGGATTACTATATTTAAAATTGCAATCTGCAACTTACTTATTTAGTATGTTTATATCACTCATAGGTCTATATTACATATAGATTTAGTCCTAGAATTGTCACTTGGTAACCTTGTACAAGTCCCAAGTGTGTTAGTTAGTTGTGAGACTCCATTAACTCTCATATATAAATTGAGAAGTTTTGATGTCTATTTTAGTTCTAAAAAACTAATTCTGATTCTTTAATTATCATATATTCATGGGAGAATATGTGATCAATAATGACTTAAGAAAAAAAGCACATTACAACATATTAACTATACTCCAATAAATAGACAGCTGTAACCACATCAAACAAAACCCTTGGGAGGAAAGTTTATTTCAAATAAATGTAAATCAAAATAACAACTTTCTACAATCATTAAGAAATATATATTCCCAATATCTTCTGAAATGCCATAATATTATTATATTTTTGGGAAAAAATAAATATATTTCATGTATACTATATAAAATGCATTAATTTAAGAAATGTTAAAAATGATTTTTTAAATGTGCCTTAGAAGAAATATTGAAGAAGAGCAATAGTCATGTTTATTGAGAGATTTAAGCAAGGGTGTCATCATCTATGCCAGATAGCAATAATATTAGTTGTAAATGTTTTAAAGATTATCAATTTTAATTCTCACATATGAAGTAGTTACCATTACCCTCCCCAAGTTTCATAGATGAAGAAAAATGGGATACAAAAACCTAAGTAACCTGTCCAAGGTTATCGGCAGGATATGTTTCTAGGTTGTGATCCCAGAGCTTGTGCTTTTGGCCCCTACACTAGACTGATGATAGAAAGACACTGTAGGAAGAACAACCAAAATGCAGGCAGGCTACTACTAAGCATTCAAAATTAAACAGGAAAGCATTTGTCAGCTAAGCTTCATTACAGGTTCCGAATAAAGGAAACTATTTCAATCTCATGATATGTAAAATTTCCTGTTACAGTCTATAGAAATCAATAAATAACTAGAGAAACACCTATTCCAAATAAGCAAGAAATTCAAACAAAAGAGAAACTGTGCCTGTCAACAGCATAAAAGGGAAGGTCTGTCATTTCAGGACATTGGTCTGGGCAAAGATTTTTTTGGATAAGACCTCAAAAGCACAGGCAACAAAAACAGAAAGACAAATAGAAATATAGCAAACTAAAAAGCTTCAACACAGCAAAGGAAACAAATAAGAGAGTGAAGCAACAACCTACAGAACAGGAGAAAATACGTGCAAATTATCCATCTGACAAGGGACTAATATCCAGAATATACAAGAAACTCAAATAACTCAACAGCAAAACAAAAACCCAAATAATCCAATTAAAAATGGACAAAGGATCTGAATAGACATTTCTCAAAAGAAGACATAAAATTGGCTAACAGGCACATGAAAAAAATGCTCAATATCACCAATAATCAGGGAAATGCAAATCAAAACCACAATGAGATACTATTATTATAATTATTATAAATTGGGAATTATAAAATGGCAATAATCAAAAAGACAAAAAAAACAACAACAAATACTGGTGAGGATGCAGAGAAAGGGAAACTCTTATACACTGTTGGTGGGAATATAAATTAGAATGGCCATTATGTAAAACAGTATAGAGGTTACTCAAAAAACTAAAAATAGAAATACCATATAGCTCTAGCAATCTCACTGCTGGTCATATTTCCAAAGGAAAGGAAGTCAGTATGTCAAAGATATCTGCACTTCCATGTTTACTGAAACACTATTCACAACAGCCAAATTATGGAATCAATCTAAGTGTCCATCAACAGATGAATAGATATACAGTCATCTCTCAGTATCCATGGGGGACTGGTTCCAGGATCCCCCTCAGATACCAAAATCCATACATGTTCAAGTCCCTTACATGAAATGGTGCAGTATTTTCATATAACCTATGCACATCCTCCTGTATACTTTAAATTGGCTCTAGATTACTTATAATACCCGATACAATGTAAATGCTAAGCAAATAGCTATTATACTGTGTTAGGGAACAATGACAAGGAAAAAAGTCTGGACACGTTCAGTACAGACACAACCAGCCTTTACTTTTTTCTGGATATTTTCAATCTATGGTGAGTTGGATCCACAAATGCAGAATCCACAGATACAGAAGGCCAATTATATACATACAATGGAATATTATTCAGCCATTAAAAAGAATAAAATCTTGTCATTTGTGGCAACCTGGATAAACCTAGAGTACACCATGTTAAGTGAAAAAAGCCAGAAACCAAAAGACAAATACCACATGATCTCACACATATGTGGGAGCTAAAAATGATCTCAGAGAAGTAAAAAGAAAGTGGTTACCAGAGGGTGAAAAGGGTAAGGGGGAGGGAGGGATAGGGAGAGGTTGGTCAATGGGTACAAAATTAGACAGGAGGAATAAATTCTAGTGTTTTATAACATAGCAGGATGAATATAGTTAATAATAATTTATTACATATTTCAAAAGAGCTAGATGAGAGAATTTTCAATGTTCCTAATACAAAGACATGATAAATGTTTGGGGTGATGGATATGAAAATTACCCTCATTTCATCATTACACATTGTATACATGTATTACTATCACATGTACCCTGTAAGTATACACAATTATTTGTCAATTTTTAAAAAGGAGGGTTTGTGTGTAAATACACATATAATCCAAAGATAAAAATTATTTTTTACTATACATTAAATATAATTAAGAATAAAACAGAAAATGTTAATAACAGACCACTGATTTATCATCTTATTTTTACTCATCCCTCAGAAGTTGCTATTTCTCAGAAGTTGCTTTTACAGTGGAAAATTATCCATAAAAAGTGACACCTAGCCCAACTACTAATAGGAAGCCCTCTGCCAGAATAAAAAAAAAAAAGTTCTGTTCAATTGTTACATCGTAAGAAGAAAAGGAAGAGAGAGGGAAAAAAGGATAATTTGCTAGCCAGAGTAACTTCCTAGAAATGCCATGAAGATTTGAAAAAAGAGTATATTAATAAAATATGTAAGTTTAAGACCCCAAAGAGTAGTAGGGCATTTTGTACTTATGGAATATGCAAGAAGGATAACATCAAGGATTTGGCTAATTAGTTATCTTACGTGAAAAGACAATAACGATCATGAGTAATCCAAATAGAACATAATCATAAGAAATCAGAGAATTTTATAATGATTTAATTTCTTACTTCTTTGCTCTTTGCAACTTCTGCAATAGCAGCAGTTCTTTGTTTTTCAAATTCATCATTATCATTTGTAGGTTTGACAGGCATTGTAACTTGCAATGTCTTTCTTCGATCAAGTTCTCTGCTATCCACTTGGACATGAGATACACACTTCTGATAAAATAAATAAAAATAAGTTAATTCAGTAGTTCCAAAAGAGATTCTAGTTTTCACTAGAAAGTAACACTTCTTCAAAAAGAAAGATTGCATCTGTGACAATATCTGAGAGCCCACAAAAATACAATTCTATCCCATAAACTTAAAAATAAAAGTAGAAAACTGAATAAAGTAACTTTTAAATAAATGTAACTAGTAAATAAAATTAAAAGCTATACAAATATGTAGCCATCTAAACCAGGGCACATATTTAAAATATATATTGGACTAAGAGATCTAAGTTTCATTTTAGGGTAATAACTTAAAATAATTTTAGAGTTCAATGGTCCAGACTAATGCACAGTAATAGGTAAATTCAGTTTTGTAATTAAGAGCTTAATTTCCACATTATGGCACAATATCCACATGCAGGTTGGGTAGTACAGTTATTTTAACATATAAAAAGATCTCTCTGTGCTTATAAACCAAAAGCTAAAAACACTCTCCCCCATCAGGCTGCAAAGTTTTTGATTTTTGTCTCATAAAATAAATTAAGAAAGGCATCACTGCCTAAAAATAAGCCCTAAATTTTGGTCTCCATTCCAATCCTACCAGTGAAAATCCTATAAAATGAACCTTTTCTCAATTCATTAATAAAAATGAGGAGGAGACCTTCTCAAACAAATGTATTACACAAATATAGTACATTTTCATCAATATAAATATATCATATTGATACCAACACATAGCCCATGTACAAGACTATGATACGCTGCATAAGAATTTTTCAGAATGAACTTTATAAACAAATATTATTTAAACTATACCTTTTATTACACTTTGTAACTCAAAAAAAGCCATAAAACATACTTTAAACTCTTTAGAATAATTAGATCGTAAGTCCCTCTGGGGGAAAAAAAGTCAACTTCATGTATTAAGCAATTTATGAAAGAGAAATATTATCACCAAAATGTTAAGGGGAAAGTAAATTCTCACAAATATATCATTTATTATTTTCAAATATGTTCTTAGAATGTTTGTACTCTGATTCCTTCTGGGGGATTTTATTACACTTGGAGAATATCAATCATTAACATGGATCACACTATAGGACTTCATACCTCCTTTCATCTTGACTGTTCCTTGTTCCAAAACACAGTCAAAAAATCAACATTTTTAAAAATACTTTCAAAACAGGCATAATGCAAAGATGACTTTAATTTTGAGCAGACCTTACAAAAAAGTTTTTGAAGAGGATGTCAGTGATCCTACCCATTTATTTTCTTATAAATTAGACATCATTTTTAACCAAAAATTTAAAACATACACACACACACACACACACACACACACACACACACACACACACTAAACCTTGTTATGAAAATGTTGATCTGTTTCCTACCTGTTTATGGTTGGTATTTTTTTGAGACAGGGTCTCACTTTATTGGCTGGCGTAGAGTGCAATCTCAAACTCCTGAGCTCAAGCGATCCTCCTGCCCCAGCCTCCCAAGTAGCTGGGACTACAGATGCGTGTCACGAAGCCCAGCTAATTTTTTGTAGAGATGGGGTTTCACTATGTTGCCCAGGCCAGTTTCAAACTCCTGGCCTCAAGCGATCCTCCCACCTCGGCCTCCCAAAGTGTCAAGATTACAAGACATGAGCCATTGTACCCAGCTTGTTTTCTACTTGTTATGTCCCCAACTCATTGTCACTCTTAGCCAGCACTCCTGAAGAAAATTAAAGAGCAAAGGCAAGACGGATTACCAATAGCTAAATTCTGGAGCCATCATCAAGTGAAGAGCAAGTTACCACAGGGATTTTTCTTAGAATTGCCACAGATAAAGCAAGAAAAGGCTGGAGGACATTGTTACAAATGCAATTTAATGCTGAGGACAACCAGGAAGACATAAGTGATACTGACCAGCTGAGGAGCTACCTCAAGGTAGCACTTTGTAGTAAGGGGAATTGAAAAATAAGGAGTAGACAGAAAATTTTTAGTTTATGATGGAGAAAGATCAGAGCTGCTTTGCTGAATAGGAAAACATCAACTGGAAATAAAATTAATACCTATTCCTGACTGAGATAGGTATTTGAAACGAGGAAGAAGAACAGAATCTTGGAAAGAACAATGGGAAAAGCAGGCTCTCCTAAAGTACAATGATGTTCTTCCCTGCCTCTTGTGTTCTCACCTTTGTCTGATCACTCTGTGCAGCTTTACTTTTCTCTGACCCTCTTACATTTTTAATGAAAATGAGAAATAATGGCATATTTTTATCTTCTTACTTTTGAATTTCCCTTAAAAAAATAAAACCCCATCCTATCTTAATTATTTGTAAGTTTCTCTTCAGATATGACTCTTAATTGCTTCAATCTTTGGGTTAATAGCTCTTGAGAACACCAACAATTTAATTACAGTAAAGAAAAAAATACAAAATTATTAGCTTCCTTGAACTTCATACTTCCATATAACTCTATGACCTCTAAATAAATATTTCAGCACAAAACAAAACATAGCTTGAATACAAATGAAACATACTTTTTCCTGATTTAAATTTATCTACCAACAAGAAAGTCATTACCTGTCCAAAAGGCACAAAAGGAGGTGGTCCACCTTCGGTTCCAATATTGCTTCTATTGTGTTTTGATAAGCTCTGTGAAAAAAAAAAAATCAGTCATAAAACAGAAATTACACATAAAAAATATATTTGCAACATTGATAATGTAACAGGGATCTACTTCTTTGAGTAGATTCTTACAAGAAATGGGGGGAAAAAGGCCTTCTATAAATTATTTCAAACTACATAAAATATTTTATTCCTAACTTCAATAATTATTGAAAGGCTCTCCCTTCATTCCCCTCACCAAAACACACACTCACTTATAATTTTCAGCAATATTTATCAAGCTGTTCTCCTAAGGAGAAAGCAATCCTCTTCAACAAGTAACAAAGTCAAAGACAACAAACTTTGGTAACAAGAATTCCATTTTAAAGCATATTAAAACTATAACCTAACAGACAAATATTACCTGGAAATTACCTTCAAAATGAAGCTTTTAGGCATAAAATTTATTAGCAAACAACATACTAAAAGTGTAATTTCTAATTATTAATATTTAAAGAGATCAAGTTGTTATAGTCTCAATTACAGTAAAATGTTCTTAATTATTTTTTTAATTGGTTTTTTTATGGTCAAGTTAAGCAGTGGGAGTGGAGAAGGAATAAAGGAATCTGTAACTGGTTGTGATCAATTAGTTGTAAACACCACTGCACTCAGACCAACCTTAATAATGCTTTATGTTCGGTAAAACAATGCATATATTGAAGAGGTATTTAATTGTTTTCTAAATAAAAATAAGCTTCCAAACCCTATTAATTTTAGCTTTCTGTTTTTCCTGAAGTCTCACAGTTAGAATTAGAGAGCTAACAATGTATTATGAAAATGGAAAGACAATATCCTCCTAGCAAAAGCAATTTTTCACATTATAAAATCTTTCTAAAATACTATAAGGAGTCCTCAGGACTCCTTTCGGTCATCTATTCTTCCTATTTACATATCTGTTAAGCATTAGTTGTTATTTAATACATCTTCTCAACTTTAAACTTTTTGTGCCTTTTTAATAATTACCATTATAGAAACCACTATGATTAAAATATGACATAAAATAGCAAATGACAAAGTTGAAAAAAATCACCATGTGCACCTTCAAGGACATTCCAGAGTTTCTGCATTATGTAAACAATACCATATATTTTATGTAAGTTTTATAAAGAGTAGTAAGACTAATGACAACCCTTACAATCAGTTTACTGAGCAAAGAATACTTTAAACTGTATATGACTGCCACATTTCTTTACAACCTATATTTAAAATATTAAGCTGATTTTAAAAACAACAAATGCATAAGATTATCCAGAGGCCCTTTCTTCAGTATTAATTTAGATATAAAAAAGATTATTCAAACAGTTATAACCATTTCAATTTATACAATAATTTCCTTTAAAAGCTCACATAAGCTGCCAATAATACCATCTATCAATAACATTACATAATTAAAAACATTTTGCAAGATTTGTACTTCTTGCCCTGATAAAGGTACAAGAGCCACACTTAATCACCCTTTAAAGACAACTAGCAATATGGACAATATATAAGAAACAACTTTTAAAGACACAGGACTATTACCCCTGAGAGAAAAAGAGAGAGAGAGAAAAAAAAAAAAAAAAAGCTATGATAATGAATGTTGTTTTAAACAACAGGCAAAAAAAAAGAAAAAAAAAAGAAAAAGAAAAAACAGGTGAGCTCTGGCTTTCTGCTTGGAGGCATGATGCAGACAGAGATCAGCAGACAGCTGAGTGGAAAACACCAATCTCATAGTTCAAATGGGCTGAAGCAACTGGAAGTTGTGGGGCAGAGTTTCAGAAAGAGAAATCTATATAGAAAAGAAGCTCCGGAAACCTGAATAGGAGTTCCCTTGTGTCACTGCTAAGAACTAGTCTAGGTAAAAACCAACTGAGATTTATAAGCTGAACAATTCTCAGAGCTCACAAAGGGTAAAGAGACAATCTAGCCCTGACTACTCAGCCTGGAGTGTCTCTGGTGATCATTCAGAGCAGTGAGCAGAAACCTAAAGGACTGAAAAATATTTGAAGCAAAGGCTACTCTAGATGCTCCTTTCAAAGCTTGAATACATGTCTCTAAAGGGTCAAACTGATTAAAAGTAAATTAACCATTTGCCAAAGCTAGTTTCTACAGTCATTGAAGGAATATAACAACATCTAGACATAATAAGGCATGCCAAGAAAGGAAAATGTGTGATATGTAACCATCAAAAAAATTAGTCAGCAAAAACAGAGCCACAGATGAGAAAGATGACAGAACTAGCAAACAGAGTATTAAATACCTACTAAAACTATGTATAAATATTTAAAAGAAAACATGAATTTAATGAGAAAATAAATAGAAACTATGACAAAAATGAAATGAAACTTCTATATAAGAAAAAACTATCAGAAATGAAAATTTCATTGGATTGGATTATGAATGAGCAAATTAGACACTGCAGAACAAAAGATTAGTGAATTTAAAGGTGTAAAGTTCCCTTAAACCCAGGAGTTTGAGGTTGCAGTGAGCTATGATGATATCACTGCACACTAGCCTGGACAATAGAGTAAGACCCTGTCTCAAAAAAAAAAAAAAAAAAGTTGTGTTTCTGTACACTAACAATAAACAGTATGAAAAAAATTAAGAAAATACAATTCCATTTACAATAGCATCAACAAGAATAAAATACTTAGGAATAAACTTAACCAAAAAGGCGAAAGACTTGTACACTGAAAACTACAAAACATTGCTTAGAAATTAAAGGCACAAATAGATGAAAGGACATCTAATGCTCAAGGATTGAAATATTTAATATTGTTAAGATGTCAATACCATCCAAAGTGGTCTACAGATTCAATACAATCCTTATCAAAATCCCAATGATATTTTTTGCAGAAACAGGAAAATAATTCCTAAAATTTATATGGAATCTCAAAAGGCCCTGAATAGCCAAAACAATCCTGGAAAAGGTCTCATATTTCCCAATTATAAAACTTAATAAAAAGTTACAGTAATCAAAATGGTATAGCATAAAGACAGATATATAGACCAATGAAACAGAATAGAGAACCCAGAAATAAATCCTTGCATATATGGCCAAATGATTTTTGACAAGGATAAAAGACCATTCATTGGGAAAAGAACAGTCTTTTCAAAAAGTGCTGTGGGAAAACCAGACATTCACTTGCAAAAGAAGGAAGTTGGCTCCTTAATTTATACCAAATACAAAATTTACTCAAAATGGATCAAAACCCTAGGCATAAAAGCTAAACCTGTAAAACTTTTAAAAACTTTTGTACGTCAAAAGATGCTATCCACAGAGTGAAAAGGCAACCTATAGAATGGGAAAAAATATTTGCAGTTCATGTATCTTAGAAGGGGCTGATATCCAGAATATATAAATAACTCATACAATAAGAAACAATCTGATTAAAAAATGGGCAAAAAACTTGAATAGAAATTTCTCCAAAGAATATACAAATGGCCAGTAAGCACACCAAAGGATACTCAACATCACTAAGCATTTAGGGAAATGCAAATCAAAAACAATGAGATTTCACACACATTAGGATGACTGCTATCAAAA
The DNA here is from genome assembly GCA_004363605.1 of Indri indri. NCBI lineage: Eukaryota > Metazoa > Chordata > Mammalia > Primates > Indriidae > Indri > Indri indri. Next base: position 28,024 of record RJWJ010009872.1, on the reverse strand, counting down.
AGACACAAAATAACAAGTGTTGGTAAGGATGCAAAGAAATTGGAACCCCTGTGTACTGCTCGTGAGAACGAATGTAAAATGGTATGGCTACTGTAGAAAACAGTAAGGCAGTTCCTCACAAAATTAAAAATAGAATCACCATGTGATCCATCAATTACACTTCTGGGTATATACCCAAAAGAACTGAAAGCAAGGCATCGAGGTATTTGTACACCTATGTTCACAGCATTATTCACAAGAACCAAACGGTGGAAAACAACCCTAATGTCCGTTGATGGACAAATGAACAAAATGTGATATACATATACACTAGAATACTATTAAACCTTAAAAAGCAAGGAAATTCCGACACAGGCTATAACATGGCTGAACCTTGAAGATATTATACTAAGGGAAATAAGTTAGGCACAAAAGAATAAATACTGGTTGATTCCACATACATGAGGTATCAGAGTAATCATATTCATAGAGACAGAGAGTAAAAGGGCAATTGACAAAAACTGAGAGGAAGAGGGAATGAGGAATTATTCTTTATGAGCACGGAGCTAAGTCTGGGAAGATGAAAAAGTTCAGGAGGTAAAAGGTGATAATAGTTGTGCAACAATGTGAATGTGCTTAATGCCACTGAACTTTACTTTTAAAAATGGTTAAAATGGGCCGGGCACGGTGGCTCATGCCTGTAATCCTAGCACTCTGGGAGGCCGAGGAGGGCGGATTGTTTGAGCTCAGGAGTTCAAGACCAGCCTGAGCAAGAGCGAGACCCCGTCTCTACTAAAGAAAATAGAAAGAAATTATCTGGACAACTAAAAATATATAGAAAAAATTAGCCGGGCATAGTGGCGCATGCCTGTAGTCCCAGCTACTCGGGAGGCTGAGGCAGGAGGATCGCTTGAGCCCAGGAGTTTGAGGTTGCTGTTAGCTAGGATGACACCACGGCACTCACTCTAGCCAGGGCAACAGAGTGAGATTTTGTTTTAAAAAAAAAAAAAAAAAATGGTTAAAATGTTAAATTTTATGTTATGTATACTTTGCCATAATAAAAAAAGTAAGAAAAAAACAGATCTGTAATTTGGGGGCACTAAAATGTTACAGAACTATATTACTCTGCAAATTACATCTGGTACAAAACTCCCTAGAACCATACAAACATGCACAACACTTAAGGTTTGAGGTTTTTTTGTTTCTTCTTTGCTTTACTTTTCTATAATCAACTTACCACAGCTACAATGCCTGCATGCAGTTTACTGCCCAATGCTCCCTTTGCCTATTTTACAAGAATGTTTAGGGCTTCTTTCTTTCCAAAATTAACTCTATGGTTTATGATTTGTATATTTACATTTGATTCTATGTGTACCATCTGCCAGCTGCTCAAGTAATTGTACTCTCCATGTTTCCTACATTGCTATGGTTACCAAATCAAAAAAATATAAAACCAAAGAGAACTATAATCATATTAAGATATTTTTAAACTATTTTAAAAGTAAATTTTTATCACTCTCTAACAAGAAATACTAATGTAGCTTTCAGGAAGCAAAGTACAGAGACACATAATAAAATATTTCAAGGACAACTATCAAACTAAACTACATGTGTGTGTGTTGAGGGCAAGGAGGTTCCCAGAAATGTTTAACTGACTTTACGGTTATTAGGGAGATGTTCTGGCTGGGTTGTGGGAAAATTATGTAAGGCATTGGTCTGACTTGAGGACATTTCACCACACTTTAAAAAATCTCTAACAACACAAAAATACAACATATCAACTTATGAAAGGATTACATAAAATGGGTGGGGTTTCTCCAGGAAATTCACAGTTCATAAACTTGGCTGTTAATGTAAAACTACTAAGCCACTTCTGAATTACTTTCTTTTGTGACATTTTTCAAACAATGCAGTTGTGGAACATTACCCTATATTGCATAGTACAGGAGCCCAATGTAGCACATTAGTATCACAGGGAATAAGTACTAAGAAATAAAAACGTCCTTATCCATTTACCTTACAAACACAGGTACCTTCCAACTAAAAAAATAGGAAAGAGTAATGTATCATAAAATACCAAAAGCTTAAAATATTACTAGGCCCTTGTCTGGCTTTAAACAAGAAGCAAAATTTGAGGGTGGCACAAGAACATCAATTTCAACTCAAAAAGTAATTAGCTTTGAAATTCGTTTATTCCACAAGTATTTTTTTTACGACGTCTATCACATGTAAGGCTCAGGGCTACCATTTTGGAGATAAAGGATGGCTGTTATGATATAATGGAAAAAATGGTCTTGGATTCTGCTCAGATCCATCACCTATTAGCTGTCTAACCATAAAGTTATCTAACAATTCTTAAAAGTCCATTTTCTAAATCTATATAAACACAATGCCCCTTACAAAACTATTAGGAGGATAACATGAGATACAGATGCAAGAGCCCAGCACAGTATCTACATACAGTGTTCAACAAATATTTGTAGAACTGAACATAGATAATACAAACAAGAATTCTGACCTCAAGAAGCTTACAATCTATCAAAGGAGATGAGAAATAAACATGACTTTGGCAGTAAGTAAAAAGTAACACACTGTTAGTAAGAACAAAGTGTTTACAGTATTCAGTAAAGGAACAACAACTTCACTTCCTGAAGAAGCATGTGCTTGATCTGGGTCAAAGACCGTGGGCATCCTTTGGCCACGCACAGATTACAAGATGAATGGTGTAAAAGTGGGAAAATCTTTTCCTTTTTTTCCAAAAGTATAACTCAGGAAAGCATAGAGAAACCAAAAAAGAGGAAGTAGTTCCATTTGGCTAAAACAAAATCTATGTGGAAGAATTTAGAAAGTTGAAAGGGTAAACTGAAACTAGGGCTAGATTATAAACAGCCTTGAATCCCAAATTAAGGCATTTGATACACAAGCAGGATATAACATGTTCTGAACTATGCTGAAGGAAGATAATCTGGCAGAAGGACATGAAATAAATTAAAAAACAGGGAAAGAATACATGGAGTGAGTTAAGAGGCTACTACAGTAGTACAGGCAAGAGACACTAAAGACCTAAACTGCAGTAACAGCAATGGGGCTGGAGAGCAAGGGATGATATGAGATTTGACTACAGTGGACAGAAGAATTATTTGCTGGAAGCAAAGCAGCAGAACAATTACAAGATTACCTACATGACTGGGAGGATGAAGACACTGCTAACATAAACAGGGGAAAACATCAACTAATGTGACTAGAAAGACAAGTGCAACAAGAAAACCCCTCCATTATAGTGAAGTCTAACTTGCTTTCATTTGCATGTATGTGTATATGTAGATGAGACAAATACACGTACATTATATTCATATATATGCACAAACACTTGTTTTTTGCAGAAAGAATTATACACAGATACATTATACATAGCTTACAATTGTTATCTTGGTAGTTTTGAAATGTGTCAGTAAGGAATGATTTTTAAAAGTAATAAACTGGAAATACTTAAAAATTATATCTGCTTTAGAGGAACAATATGCTTAGACAAACATAGACAGTTTTTCTAAAGATAATCATATTCCATTCTATTCAACCCTGACACAAAAGACTAATTTTACTATTCACTATGGGAAATGTTCTTTAAAATATGATAATGCAATAAAGAGTGTAGTGTTTTAAAAGTTCCAGCCATTTTTCTTAATTTACACTTACTCTCTGTAATTCCCATTTCTCAATAAGATGCTCCACTTCACCGCCAAGAACTGTGGTATTAGAGTCATTCAAGAGTAGGAATCCGTTTTTTATGTCAACAATGCCTGAGAGCTTAACCTTAGTTCCAGGTGGTGTGTTCAGGCTAAAGCAAAAAAAGAGTTAAAAGTGAAAAACACATTGAAGGTCCTCCCCGAAACTAAAAATCAGTCTCATATTATAACCTAATCAAGTTCTTCAAAACGCCCTAACACCAAAACTATTTTTCAGGAAACTGGCTATATAATATAAACACATCACCAGGGAGGAAGTTAGAAGACCAGGAACAAGATTGCCATTTTCTAGCTTCATGACAAAGAAATGAGCTTTAGTTTCCACATGCAAAAAAAAAAAAAAAAAAAAAAAGTGGACAATAATCACACCTCACAAAGTTGTAGAAAAGGTAAATAGAATGAAAGATATGACAGTACTTTCTCAACTATGCCATGCTATACAAGATTTGCCATTTTTTTCCTCTGAGCTTTGTGCACTGCAAAAATATGTTACAAAATTAAATCTCAATTCAGAAAAAGATTTCTGACTGGTAATAATCCTTAAAATTTAACACCTACATGAGCTACAGTAATCCATACAAAATAATGCCCTTTATTGTTAACCATTTAGTCAAAGATCAAATAAGAATTATTTACACAATAAATTTAAAAGGCTTTTTACACACTATATACTAACTTTAAAAGAACATTCCTATAATACACTAATAGTATCAGATTTGGAGCAAACATTATACGATGACTCCTTTTACAAAAACCAAAGAAAAGATGTTTACCCTCCTATTAATCTTTTGGTAAAGGAAACAAGGGAAGAAATTCATTTCATCATATGTTTGTTCTAAAGTAAAAACACACATACTGAGTCCCACACCTCATCTCTTCTACATACAGCAAGGGGTAAAGTACTCCAAACAGTACTCCTAAAGTTGGTCCTAAAACACTTTGGATGAATTAGAAAATTATTCTGAAATGGTTTCACACTGTTCACATTTTAAAAGCTCATGAAATTCACCATGTGCTGATACATGCAACAGCAAATCAGTGAGATTGTTAACATCTGGGCTTTTTTCCTTTTGGAGAAAGACAGTTAACAGCTAACATGAAGAACTAGAGGATGTCTGTTTTTAAAGTTTTAAAGAGCCCATACAGAGTAAGATAGATTATATACTAAAAATTATCCTTTATACCATATATATATATACAATTTTTTTTTTACATTTAATGATTTACCTTTATTGAAAAAAATAAGAATACAGGAAATCACAAGTGTCCTGGAGAATCAGGCATATCTTCATACATGGTATTCAGTACCCTTCACATTGGAAACTCTTCAGACCTTCCTAGAAAGTATCCCTGTTTTTAACTGATCTGTATGTTATCTGAGTATAGCTTGCACATGTGATAATACTGATTGAATATGTCACTACGAGGAATTATTTTGTTGTGGGAGGCATTAATTATTAATACTTTTTTAAAGTAATGTTTAAAAATCTTTGTAGTAGATAGAATTAAATAAGAATAAAATAATAGCATATATATATAATTTTTATGCATCAATGACATCTCAGTAAAGCTATTAAAAATTATTTTGATGACCCGAAGCTTAATCATTCTTAGTTATCACTCACAACTTACAAAACAAACAGTCATGAACAGCCTTGCCTACCCTAACCCTTAGGTAGAGAGGTCTGTGGCGGTAAATATAGTAAACTTAGAACAATCTCTATCAGACTTCAAGATCAGCAACAACTAAATACAGTTACATTGTTTTTCCCAATTCCAGGCAATCTGCAAATCCAGATTGTCATAACTCTACAGTCATCATATAGGGATAAATCAAAAACATAAGCAGTAAGGACCCTAGGCTGCTGTACCCTTTACCTCTAAAAATATATACTAACGAATTGTATCATTTACTTAAGACCTATGTAATCAAATTATTTGAGGATGAACCTACAATTTCATTGGGACAATTGATAGTCTCACCAGATTATAGTTCTATTCCCACAAAAGGGAAACAGGGACTAAAATTTTATTTTTTTAATTGATATATCATAGTTGTACCTATTTTAGGAGTATATGTGATATTTCAATACATGTATACAATATGTAATGATCGGATCAGGGTAATTTCCATATCCATCACCTCAAACACTTATCTTTTCTTTGTGTTGGGAACACTACAAATATACTCTTCTAGTTATTTTGAAATATATAATAAATTAATGTTAACTATAGTCCCCTTATTGTGCTATCAAACACTAGATCTTATTCCTTCTAACTGTATTTTTGTACCCACTAACCAAACCCCTCTTTATGCCCCCACTCCCACTACTCTTCCCAGCCTCTGGTGACCACCATTCTATTCATTATCTCCATGAGATCAAATTTTTAGCTCCCACATATGAGTGAGAACTTTCAACATTTGTTTTTCTGCCCCTGGCTTATTTCACTTAACATAATGCTCTCCAGTTCCATCCATATTGCTGCAAATGACAGGATTTTATTCTTTATTATGGTAGAATAATACTCCATTGTCTACATATACAATATTTTCTGTATCCATTCAACCACTGATTGACACTTAGGCTGATTCCGTATCTTGAGTATTGTGAATAGTGCTACAATAAACACAGGAGTGCAGATATTTCTTCAGTATGAAGATTTCCTTTGTTTTGGAAATATACCCAGCAGTGGGATTGCTGGATCATATGGTAGTTCTACTTTTAATTTTTTGAGGAACCTCCATATTGTTTTCCATGGTGGCTGTACTAATTTACATTCCCACCAACGGTGTACCAGCATTCCCATTTTCCACATCCTAGCCAGCATGTCATTGTCTTTTTGATAACAGTCATTCTAAGAGGGGTTAAGATGATATCTCATTGTGGTTTCGATTTGCATTTTCCTTATGATTAGTGATGTTGAGCATTTTTTCATGTACCTGTTGGCCATTTGTACGTCTTCTTTGAAAAATGTCTACTCATGTTTTTTGCCCATTCTTTAAATATTTTTTTGCTATTGAGTTATCTGAGTTCCTTATATGTTGTACTTATTACTCCCTTGTCAGATGGATAATTTGCAAATACTTTCTCTCATTCTGTAGGTTGCCTACTCACTTTGTTCATTGTTTCCTTTGCTGTGCAGAAACATTTTAGCTTACTGTAATCCCATTTGTCTATTTTTGCTTTTGTTGCCTATGCTTTTGAAGTCTTATCCCCCAAAAAAAAATCTTTGCCCAGACCAATGTCCTGTTGTGTTTTCTTCTAGTAGTTTCATAGTTTCAGGTCTTATATTTAAGTCTTTAATCCATTTTGAGTTTATTTTTGTTTATGGTGAAAGACAGAAATCTAGTTTCATTCTTCTGTGTATCGATATCCATTTTTCCTAGCACCAGAAAAGAGACTGTCTTTTCCATTAATGCATGTTTTTGGCACCTTTGTTGAAAATGAGTTGGTAAGTAAGCACATGGATTTATTTCTGGGCTCTCTATTCTGTTCTGTTCTTCTGTCTGTTTTTATGTCAGTACTGTACTGTTTTGGTTATTATAGCTTCGTAGTATAATTTGAAATCAATTATTTCAAATAATTGTGTGATGCCTCCAGCTTTAGCCTCCAGATTACTTTAGCTATTCGGGGTCTTTTGTAGTTCTATAGGGGCTAAAATTTTAATATAATTTTTGCTACATCAACTTTAGGACTATAATTAACACTTATTAAGACAGCTAATTATGCTTTAATTGGTGTTTTTACTGGCACCTCAAGGTATCTTTACTCTCTCTTCACTGCAATTAAAAAACAAAAACAAAAATTAGCAAGGGGTGGGGCAGGAGGTAGGACAAAAGAGGAGAAATAAGTACTCCAGAGAAATGCAAAGCCCATGTGAGGCAACACATCCCACAACAGCACCTGGTTTAACCTATCTAGGGAGTTCTTTCACCTTTCTTCTAAGATAACTACTAACCAAACATTTTAAAAAGAGTCTTCCAAATTGTTCATATGTAAGAACAGTTTTGTAAGCTGTCATTATTTATAGCACCAAAAGTAGACATGCTGTTTCAATAATGAGTGAATGAGCACATGACAATAATTTTTTCAGTTGTCAAGCTGCAATAAATTCAACAAGAGATAACAGTAGAAAGCACTCAGCAGGGCCCTCCACTCTAGGCTAACCTTGTATTTTCATTTACCTCACAGAAATATCGACCATAAAACCAGAAAATGAGCCATTATACAGCAAGTCTTCCTTCTGAGTCATCTGTGAACTCCCTTGTAGGGGTTCTGACTGAATTTGTCAAAGGAGGAAAAGCTGCTTCTCCACAAAAGTAGGACTCCTCCTACTCTTCAAAAAGAAGACAACATAATCACAAAGTGAATAAATCCCTCTTTAAATATACAAATCAACATTTTAGACAAACATACATCTTCTGAGGAGGAGGCCTCCCTTATCAGAGGCAGACACAAGTTGAAAGAAAAAAAGAAGGGAAATCACTGAGAATGATGTACAAGGCCTCAACCTACCACACTGCCTCCCAGATACCACTATCCCAAATCACGGAAGCTCCACCAAATGGAACTTCCCACCCTCCTGTTGCCAGGACACTGTGTCTTTGCCTGTGCTATTCCCTCTCCCACCTCTTTCAAAATGCCTACTCATATTTTAAGTCCCACTCCAGGCAGAGGTAATTTTCTGGACTCCTAGTTCTTTCAGCGGATATATTTCTTTCAATAATTGTATGCGTATGTGCCTAACTCATTAGCATATGTGCTACTGGGAAGCAAATTCTAAACTCTATTTACCTTTGTACCTCCAGCACTGGATAAAGTGGAACATAGTGGATGCTAAATACTTGATGAGTGCTTGCTCAGGAGAAAAAGAGTTAACAGTAAGTGAAAAAGCTCAAAGGGCCCAGAGCATCAGGTAAGAGCATATACAATGACCAAGAAGAGAAAAAAATGGGGAGGGCAGGGGATGCAAATGCCCAGTGGAAGTTCCCACCTTGAAAAACAGGACTCAAACTGGCCTAATGGGAACACTGAGGATAAAGAAGACATTTTCCCTTCCTTCTCAATGCATTTCTCCATTCCATTAGGCATGACTCTAAAAGGCTCTCATGAAAATAGCCAAAAGAAGGATTTGGAAAATTGTTCCTTAGGGAGTTCCTCCTTATCTTAAGAAGTGATATGGCACATGAAACTCCCTGACTTCAACCCTTTCCTAAGAAAATTCATTAGCCTATAAAACTTTGCTAGAGCATAAAATAGTGTGATAGACACACTATTATACACACAGCTACTGAGCTATCGAGAAAGAAACAGCAACATTTTTTAAAATTCTGTTTGTTCTGAACAATGACCTGAAATTTCTGACAAAACTGAAAAGATTACTTTTCATGCAAAAATACCTTAAATTTCTGTTTTTATAATTAACATTGAACAAATAAGTAACTAACTCCATTGAAGCAGAACTGCAAAGCTCTGTAATTTCATCTGAGAAGTTACAACATGCAATTCAGAGTTAATTCCTTCTTTTCAAAGTTCTTAAAACGAATCCTTCAAACACTCTGTAGCAAATATACAAAATAAAGTGCCAATCACCTTATTTTTGACATATAACTAAATTCTACCGCTGTGCAACTTATATGACCATCAGTCATCTGCAATCGCAGCATCCTTGGCGCAGCCTGAGATTCTTCGTTATCCTTTGGTGCAGCAACATTGCGAATTTTTTGAATTTGCAAAACACATGGACCTTCAAGCTGTCAAAACACAAAAGAAAAAAGAAATTACTTTCTAGTCACAGCTGTTTTCATTTATAGTGTTCTGTTTTCCTTAATGGTCATGCTTTATGATTACGGTTAACTTCAATTAAGGTCAAAACTAAAATTATACATATCAGGTGTTTTGGGGAGGTTGGTATTTACAGATAAAACTTCAGAAGAATATCCGAAGAACAATTTTTTTACATAATTCTGAATTCATCTTCAGATAATAACAAGAAAGCCCTAGGAAAAATGAGTTACTCTGGATGAAGGTATATTAATTGATGCTTTTAGTCTATGTGATCTAAATCATACACATACATCCCACTTCTCTTCCAATGTATAGTAAGGGACGTTTTGAAAATAAAGAACTTGGCGATTTTTTAAGGGACATCAACTTTATGGCAGCAGTTCAAAGAAATGTTTTCTGTTTAGATACCAAGTTTAAAGTGCACCCTCTTCTGGTATAAATGAAGAATACAATACCCCCAAAACAAAGTTTAAGAAGTGTGAGTTGTACTTATTTACAGCATCAAATCTAATGCTGTATTATATATGTTGGCGGTAGGGAGAAGAAATGTTCTCTCCGGCCAAATTTCAATCAAAGAAAAAACAAAATGATGAACTAACTAGCTATAAAGTTAAAAGTTTTATATAATAAAATGCTTACAGCAAAGTTGGGAAATGACAGCAAAATCTGCTTGTGTGTCTGAAAAATAATTTTAATTAAAGTAACAATTTCTACATCTTTAAGTAGTTCATACTTTAGGGGGGAAAGGCTACTTTTTAAAAATAAATAGTCTTTCAAGTAAAATCTTTTTGTGCATATTAAATTTCTATTTTCAGCAAAGAGAAATGTGAAATGATTAACAAATTTTTACACTTAATTTTCCAAGCAAGCATGTTCCCAAGTTGAAAATTTTCTACTCCACATTTACCAATATTTTGCCTGAAAAGGGCTAATTCTAACTTTAGGCCCAGAAAATATAATTTAAAAAAAGAATCTAAAATTTCATTTAATTTTCAGTTATAAATAAAAAATTCCAAGTTGAAACAAGTCCAAAACCCTTAACGAGTATAGATAAGCTCCTAATTCAAGATGAACTTTTTCTTTGGCTTTTGTTAATGTCATTAAAATAAAGACATTTAAATTAAATCACAGGCAGGTTATGGTTATTGTAACATTCATCATTCTCTTTATTTTAGTACTCCCAATATTTTTAACTGAGGCATCCAGGGGTGGGGACCCTGCAGCTTCTCATTTCAAGATTGTTCTTTTTAAGTACCAAAGGAGGCAAGAAAAGCTTCATCTTTCTCTGTTGCATCTCTTTTAATAAAAGGAGTTAGTCTGTAAAATTTGGATTTAGTCAAAAGGCTGCACCTAAGGACCAAGAAGGCCACACGTGGCCTTCAGGCCGCAGATTCCCCATGGTAGAATGTGTTCCAATGTGAGACACACATCCATAGGGAGTGTACTTCCATTGAAATGTAGGAGGGAAAGATTTGTTTCTATTTAATTAAGAAAAAAATCACACTTTACTGATATTCAAATCCAGAGCAACAAAGGTCCCCTCACTCAGTCTACACAACCCAAGTCACAGGTATCTTTAGAATTTTGGGAGTGCTACATCCCATGGGTATTGACATGACACCTTCACTGGTTTGTTTACTTTGAACATGTTATGACAAACTGCCTTTTATTTGTGTACAGTTAAGTGGACATATGAATTATATTACTTAGTTTTAACTATTAACACTCACAAAATGGACAAATCACTTTAAAAGTTTCTGCCAGGCCAGGCGTGGTGGCTCACGCCTATAATCCTAGCACTCTGGGAGGCCGAGGCGGGTGGATTGTTTGAGCTCAGGAATTTGAAACCAGCCTGAGCAAGAGCGAGACCCCGTCTCTACTAAAAATAGAAAGAAATTAATCGGACAACTAAAAATATATAGAAAAAATTAGCCAGGCATGTCGGCGCATGCCTGTAGTCCCAGCTACTCGGGAGGCTGAGGCAGAAGGATCGCTTGAGCTCAGGAGTTTGAGGTTGCTGTGAGCTAGGATGATGCCACGGCACTCACTCTAGCCCGGGCAACACAGCGAGACTCTGTCTCAAAAAACAAAAGGAAATGTAAAAGGAGATATTATAACAAATACCATGGAAATACAAAATGTCATCCCTGAATACTATAAAAATCTCTATGTACATAAACGGGACAACATTGAGGACCTGGACAAATTCTTGGAAACACACAACCTCCCTAGACTCAATCAGGGAGAAACAGAACTTCTGATCAGACTAATACCAAGTAACGAAATTAAAGCAGCAATAAAAAAAACTTCCCACAAAAAAAAGTCCCAGACCAGATGGTTTCACAGCCGAATTTTACCAGACCTAAAAAGAACTGGTACCGATACTGCAGAAATTATTTCATCACACTGAGAAGGAAGAAATTCTCCCTAACTCACTCTATGAAGCCAATATGACTTTGATGCCAAAGCCAGGAAAGGGCACAACAAAAAAAGAAAATCACAGACCAATATCCCTTATGAATATAGATACAAAAATGCTCAATAAAATCCTAACAAACTGAACTCAGCTGCACATCAAAAAAATAATCCACCATCACCAGGTGGGCTTCATCCCAGAGATACAAGGATGGTTCAACACATGCAAATCTATAAATATGATTTGCCACATAAATAGAAGCAAAAACAAAGACCATATGATACTCTCAATAGACACAGAAAAAGCATTTGACAAAATTCAGCACCCTTTTATCATAAGAACTCTTAACAAAATAGGCATAGATGGAACATATCTCAAAATTATAAAAGCCATATATGACAAACCCACAGCCAACACTGAATGGGGAAAAGTTGAGAGCATTCCTGCTTAGAACTGAAACCAAACAAGGTTGCCCCTGTCACCACTCTTATTCAACATAGTGCTGGAAGTCCTGGCGAGAGCAATCAGGCAAGAGAAGGAAATTAAGGGTATCCAAATGAGGAAAGAAGAGGTCAAACTATCGCTCTTTAATGATAATACGATCTTATATCTAAAAAACCCCAAAGATTCTGCCAAGAGACTCCAGGAATTGATAAATAACTTCAGCAAAGTCTCACATTACAAAATCAATGTATGCAAATTGATAGCATTGCTATATGGCAACAACAGTCAAGCTGAGAATCAAATCAAAGATGCAATACCTTTCACAATAGCAGAAAGAAAATAAAATACCTAGGAATATATTTAACCAAGGAGGTGAAATACCTCTACAGGGGGAACTACCAAATACTGAGGAAGGAAATCGCAGAGGATATAAACAAATGGAAAAACATATCATGCTCATGGATTGGCAAAATCAACATTCTTCTAAGTGAAATATCACAAGAATGGAAAAACAAACACCACATGTTCTCACTATTAAACTGAAACTAATCAGACAGCACTTATGTGCAGGTACGGAAATAAAACTCATCGGAAATCAAGTAGGTGGGAGGGAGGAGGGGCTGAGTAAATTCATACCTAATGGGCACAATGCATTGTATCTGGGTGATGGGCACATTTATAACATTGACTCAAACTGTAAAAATATAATTTATGAAACCAAAACATTTGTACCCCCATAATACTCTGAAATTTTAAAAAAGAAGTACACTTTATATGGGTAAACTTTATAGCACATAAATTATATCTCAATAAAGCTGTCATTTGAACTAGCACCTCTTATATTATCCTGGATAGAGCTCGAGCCCATCCTTCGAAGTGAGGTATCACAAGAACGGAAAAACAAGCACTACATGTACTCACCATGAAATTGGTCCTAACTGATCAACACTAAGGTGCTTACATGGAAGTAATATTCACCGGGGTGGATAAACTCACAACTAATTGATGCAGAGTGCACTGATGGGGGAAGGGCACACTTGTAGCTCTGGCTTGGGTGAGGCAAAGGCATTATATGTAAACAAAATGTTTGTACCCCCATAATATTCTGAAATTTAAAAAAAAAAATTAAAAAAGTATTTTCAAGATTCTAGAAACTGTTTAAACATTCTATGACATTTAGTCTGAAAACATCTGCCAGCCATTTCTTATGATCTTATCAATTCCCTTGAGAAAAAAATTTCTCAATCTACAATAAGCATTTGCATTTCTCCATCAACCTTAGAAATAAGCTATACATCCAAAAGGAAACTATGAGTGTGATTCAGTTCCCATCAACACTCTATCATTTTTGCAAAGTAGATTAAAATTAAGAGAAAATAAAAGTTATATCCTCCACAGTCCTTTTAACTACTTAAAAAGCACAACTCATTTCTTTCTTTAGTCTATCACTACTTCCAAAAGCATATCTAGTGGTTTCAGAGGAGATTATCCAGGGCTCATTTTTTTCATCCGTTCATTTGTTTCAAGGGAGGTTTTTGATTGGATCATTAACATCTACCTTAGGACTCAGGCAACAGGGCAATGCTTCAAAAAAGCTTGCTTTGAACAAAGAAACACTAATTCTGCCTATAGCTGCTTTAAAAGCCTGAAAAAATAAGCTTTAAATAATATTCATAATACTCTCTTTCTTATCTATTTCTTTCTCTGTCAAAATAACTCTTAATATCATTTTAACACAGTTTGACATTAACAAACATAAAGGTGGGTAAAGCAGGAAGAGAAAAGAAAAAAAGTTTAATTTTTCACACTCCATACCATTCTAAGTATGGTATCACACCCCCAAAAAACTAAAATAAAAAATAACTGTCTATATAATATTAGAAATTTCAGAAACATTCCCATGTTATCCATGGAGACATCTGAGTAAGCCCTAGTTTGGAGGACATTTTCCTCCAGAGAAGATCTATGTTTGCTTCTGGCAGTAACAACATTGTACCTGAGAGTTTCAGCTTCAGGCCAGTGGCAAACTAAACCTTAGCCAGAACGTCAATGCACTGTAACTCAGTAGTACCCCCACCAGCTCCAGGCAGTAGCAAGCACGTATCACTTCTAGAAAACAGCATTTCTGATTCAGATGCCCAAGACTTCCACACAGAAAGATCGAGAAACATAAAATCACAAGAAAATATTATGAGACTTACAAGGAAACAAGCCACAAACATTGAGAAACAAATGAACAAAAAGAGGTATTAAAAAATAAGTGTAGGCTGGGCGTGGTGGCTCATGCCTGTAATCCTAGCACTCTGGGAGGCTGAGGAGGGCGGATCGTTCTGAACTCAGGAGTTCGAGACCAGCCTGAGCAAGAGCGAGACCCCGTCTCTACCAAAAACAGAAAGAAATTAATTGGACAGCTAAAAATATATATAGAAAAAATTAGCCGGGCATGGTGGTACATGCCTGTAGTCCCAGCTACTCGGGAGGCTGAGACAGTAGGATTGCTTGAGCCCAGGAGTTTGAGGTTGCTGTAAGCTAGGCTGACACCATGGCACTCGCCCCAGGCAAGAGAGTGAGACTCTGTCTCAAAAAAAAAAAATAAAAAAATAAGTGTAGAAGCTTTTTAATTTGATCAGGTCCCATTTATTTTTGTTGTTGCTGTGATTGCTCTTGGGATCTTCTTCATAAATTCTTTGCCTAGGCCAATGTCTAGAACAGTATTTCCAACGTTTTCTTCTAGAATTCTTACAGTTTCATGCCTTAGGTTTAAGTCTGTTATCCACTGTGAGTTGATTTTTGTGAGAGGTGAAAGGTGCAGATCCTGTTTCAGTCTTCTACATGTGGCTATCCAGTTTTCCCAGCACCATTTATTGAATAAGTATTCTTTTCCCCGGTGTATGTTTTTGTCTGCTTTGTCAAAGATTAGATGGTTATATGAGGATGGTTTTATATCTGGGTTCTCAGTTCTGTTCCATTGGTCTATGTTTCTGTTCTTGTGCCAGTACCATGCAGTTTTAATTACTATAGCCTTGTAGTATAGTTTGAAGTCTGGTAAATACATGATGTCCTTTTGATGATTTGTAATCATCAAATACAGACTATAAAATAAGTCTAATCTAGAGAACTTACACAGAACTCTAAACCCAATAACTAATAAACAAATATTCTTCTCAAACATACATGTGACAATTATAAATAGATATCAAGCTATAAAGTAAGCCTCTACAAATTTCAAAACATAGCTATCATTGAGTCCAAACTCTCTAATCACAATGTAACTGAATTGGAAACTTACAATGAAAAAATTTTATAATTAACACAGGAAAAGAATAAATCATAAGATGAATTGAAAAATATTTACAAATGAATGATATTGAAAGTGTCATGTATAAAAACTTTATACATTAGCATATAATATAGTTATATATTTATATATTATATATGTTTTCTTTATATATAAATATGGGATTATAGTTAAGTCAGTGCTAGGAGAAAAATTAATAGCCTTAAGATACTTATATTAGGAAAGAAGGAGGAAAACTAATGAGTTCAACTAAGAAATTGAGAAAAGAAAAACAATGAGTTCAAATTAGGTAGACAGAAGACAAATTAATGAAATAAACTAAAAATACAATAAAGAAGGTTAACAAAGTCGAGTGTTACCAAGACTAATGAAATTGATACTGGATAAAAATGATCAAGAAGCAAAGAGTAAAGGTGCAAACCAACAATTTAAGGGCTCATAGCAATAATTTTAAAAGACACAATTCAATAAAAGGTGCTGGGAAAACTGGATAGCCACATGTAGAAGATGGAAACAGGATCTGCACCTCTCACCACTCACAAAAATTAATTCACAATGGGTAACAAACTTAAACCTAAGATATGAAACTATAAGAATTCTAAAAGAATACGTTGGAGAAACTCCTCTAGATATCGGCCTAAACAAAGAATTTATGAAGAAGGTCCCAAAGGCAATCACAGCAACAACGAAAATTAACAAATGGTACCTGACCAAATTAAAAGACTTCTGTACAGACAAGGAAACAATCAATAGAGTGAACAGACAACCTACAGAATGGGAGAAAATATTTGCATGCTACACATCTGACAAAGGGCTGATAACCAGAATCTACAAAGAACTCAAGCAAATGAGCAAGGAAAAAATCAAACCATCCATCCCATTAAAAAGTAGGCAAAAGACATGAACAGAAAGTTTTCAAAAGAAGATAGACTAATGGCCGATAAACATGAAAAAATGCTCGAAGTCTCTAATCATCAGGAAAATGCAAATCAAAACCAAAATGAGATATCACCTAACTCCAGTGAGAATGGCTTTTATGAAAAGTCCCAAAACAGCAAATGCTGGTGTGGATGTGGAGAGAAGGAACACTTATACACCGTTGGTGGAACTGCAAGCTAGGACTATTTTCTATGGAAAATAGTACGGAGATACCTCAAAGAACTAAAAGTAGACCTATTATTTGATCCACCAATCCTACTATTGGGTATTTATCCAAAGGAAAAAAAATAATTTTATCAAAAAAACATGGGCACTTGAATGTTTAGTGCAGCACGATTCACAATTGCAAAGATGTGGAATCAACCCAAGTGCCCATCAATACATGAGTGAATTAATAAAATGCAATATGTATACTATGCAGTACTACTCAGCCATAAAAAAATGGTGAACTAATACCTTTTGTAACAACCTGTACGGAACTGAAGACCATTCTTCTAAGCAAAGTATTACAAGAATGGAAAAACAAATACCACATGTACTCACTATTAAATTGGAACTAATTGATCAACACCCACGTGCACATATAGTAGTAAAACTCAAAGGAAATAAGCAGGTGGGAGAGGAGATGAGGGGATGGGTAAATTCACATCTAATAGGTATAATACACACTATCCTGGAGATGGGCACAACACATATAACTTTGACTCAAACTGCACAAAAGCGAATCATGTAACCAAAACATTTATATCCCTGTAACATTCTGAAATAAGACAAAAACATACATTTAACAATTAAAAAACAAAAAAAGAGAATTAAGGACAGCAATCTAAATTTCCATAAACTAGTGAATGGAAAGATAAAATGTTGTACATAAATACAATGGAATATTATTCACCAGTAAGATAACTATTGACATATGCTATATCATGGATTACCCTCAAAAATATCACACTAAGTGAAAGAAGCCAGATAAAACAGACTACACAGTGTGTGATTCCATTCATATGCAATGTCAAGCAAAGGCAAATTTATTTTTAATAAAAGAATATACAGACATATTAAGAATAATAAGTGTAAGGTGGCAGAATTTAGGATCGATATACAAATATCAGTTACCTCTCTATACACCAGTAACAGATATAAATATTTAAAAAAATTTTTATAACACCATTTACAATAACAAAAATAGGAAGTTCCAGACATAAAGCTTACAAAATGCACAGCTTATATACTTTCAATAAATTATAAAACTTTATGGAAAAAATTAATAAGTGAAGAGATACATTCAGAGTTGTGCTGCAGCCGGCTCATAAGAAGCTGTTATGTGCATTTCTTCCTAATTCCGGGTTCAGTAATTTCACAGTGTAGCTTATAATTGTCAATGTAGGGACTATTTATGCAATAGAAAGTGGCAAACACTACATATCATTTTTTCTCTTCAGAAACACAGTTTACTAGCATTTCACTGGTAATACCATATCATATAAAGATATCAATTGTCTTGAAGCTGATCTGAGATTGAATGCAATTTCAACCAAAATGCCAACATGATATTTTAAGAGACTTAATCATTTGATTCTGAAATTTATTTGGAGGGAGTAGAATAGCCTAAGGAAGAATAATGTATTTTACAACCTCAAGATTAGAAAAATGCACTAATTTCAAGTGCCACAAAAGATATGGCTCAATTGGATCTCATGTACGCTACTGAAGAGAATATAAATTGGTATAACTACTTTGCAAAATAATTTGACAGTATCTTATAAGGTTGAACACTGGCTTAATTCTACCATACAGTAACTCAATTCCTGGTTATAATCCCTAGGGACACTCTTAAACATGTGTATCAGGAGACATATATAATACAAGTTTTTTCCTAGAAGCAGTTTCTATTATCAAAAAATAATCATCTAAATATCTATCGGTAGGAGAATCGTTAAGTAAATAGTAGTATATTTACACAGTTTAATATTATACAAAAGAGAAAATGAATGAATAGCTATATGCAACATGGACATGTATAAGAGCTATATCATTTAATGATAAAAGCAAGTTTTAGCAGATAACAATACACTATCATTTTAAAAAGCTCCAAAACAAAATAACATATTGTTTAGGAATAATTACATATTTAACCAAAATATTTTTAAAAATCAAAGAAAGCTATAAGCAGACAGAACAGTGTTGCAACGTTCTACTTCTTACACCCAGTTGAGGTTTCATGGGTTCTCACTACATTGTTAAGCTTCAAAACATATATACTTGTACATACCAAATATTTCATATAATTTACATAATGTTTTAAAATTAAGACATTGGGTAGCTCACTGAAATAAAAAATTGGAGAACTAGGTCTGCAACATACACAGCAAGAAACACATTCAAAAATCAAACCACAGAATTGGTTTGATGGCAGAGGTATGTTGGTAAAAATACTTCTGTAGAGGGACAGGGAAAAAGCCACCCTAATTTGTAACATTTGCCAATTTCCATGGCCAATTTCAACTATCAACTAGATGTTATCGCACTCTAAAGTGGGACAAGACGCTGACAATCAGCTTCACGAGCAGGAATGAGCTGGATCCAGCACATGGCAAGCATCTACCACTATGCTTTGTACCAGGTACAAGAGATCTCACTGGCTCTGAACACTTACTCTGGCACTCCCTGCAACTACTAACCCAGACACTAAATCTTGCTGCAGCTTCTATTACCAGACAGGATTCTCCACAGGTCCTGCTTTTTTGTGTGTAACCAGCCCACGTCCAAGGGGAGCTACACCTGACTAGCAAAGCTGAGGTACATGTGCATGGCATAGCTGCAAACAAGGCTGGGGGAAAAGTATGTGGCATTTTCTTCTCTACCACCAAGACTCTTAAAATGGGAAATTCTTCCAAACACAGGAAGAGAATTCAGGTCCTAGGAATCAGAAACATCCACTATACTTATCTTTATCTTCCGTGTATTATTACCAGTCAAGAAGATCTGTCAAGCCCTTTTTTCTATAGTTTACATTATAAAATAGCCTTTGTATTTTCCAAATAAAAAATATTAAATACGGTGTATATAATGTGTGTATATATTTTTTCCACAGTGTGTTGTGTGTATATATTTAAAGTTTTAGGGTAGGAGGATGTGTGTATGTACAATGTATGTGTATCCTAAGACTTTAAATATGCTCTCGTATGGGGATCTGCCCATTATTTCTTCATTGACAATCACATCTCTAAAAACTAAAAGTCTAGCAAGGAGAGCAACCTCCCACCCTCATTAAGCTCGGACACCTGCCCCTTTTTTGTAGGTACTTTTGACACAGCATTTGTTTCACTATACTGATGGTGTTGGTTTCTCCATCTCTCATTAGGCTATGTGCTCCAAGAAGGCAGGGACTATCTTGTTGATCTCTACAACCCTTTCACTTAGTACAAATGTACATTCAGGAACTCCTTGATAAAGAAATTATTTTCTATTATTTTAGCTATAATTTATTTAGTATTTACGAGATATACCAGAAAATGCAGCAGGATGTTTAAACAAGTTCTTTAATTTACCTCCAGAATCATGTAATACATTAGGATCATTCATGTATCTTCAGTGAGAAAACTGAGTGCAGAGGGTAGAATACTTTGCTAGAGGTAAAGAAGCTAGTAAGAAGCAGGATCAGAATTCAAATTCAGATCTACCTCACACCAAAGCCTGACTTCTTTCTACAGCACATTCTTTCTACTGACTTCATCTCTACTACACAAATGATATAATTTGTTACATACTTTACAGATGTAGGTATAAAGGGTAATAGGAATATCAATCTTCGAAAATTAATTCTGCTCAAAAGAGGTCAAGAAAATTAGAAGAGAAGAAGTAGCTCTTGAGTTGGGATTTGAAGATAAACAGCAGTTTGCCTAGCAACTGAGGGAAAGACATTCAGATGCTGTAGCAGCAAACTGTGATTTCATAGTTCTCTCACCTCTGAAGTAAAAGGGAGGACTGTAATAATTTCTATTTCAATGTTGTTCCAAAGATTGTATAGATAATATATATACATTATTTAATATGGGACCCACCACACAGTAGGCTCTCAACAAATGACAGAAGAAAAAGAAGATGATGATGATTTTACTAAAAACCAGGGTTCTTCTAGATAAGGTAGGGGCCTGTTGTACCAAAAAAGATCGAGAGGAAAATAGAGCAAAAGCATCAGGGATACTGAAAGAAACAGCTTTGGGAAGAGAAAGGTGGTCTTACTAACAACCTATCTACCATCAAACAGAAAATAAACTATCAAACAGAAAGTAAGAGAAATAAACTCACAACACAACTACCTTTTGTTTAATTAAAACATATGTGGCCTAACTTGTTATCGCTGAGTTCTTTCTCAGCCTCGAAAAAGTTCCTGAGCAGACAGCAGGAGTGCGAGCTTCCCCGCTTCCTTAAGAAGAGACAGTACCAGATGCCTCCTGCCATCAAGAAGAAAGAAACTAATTTCCGCTATCAATCTGCTATGTGAGAAATGAAAAAAGCCAACACAGCAGCTTCATAGCCACTTTTGTTATCAGTCTCTTGAAGCAGAGAGAAAAAGCCATTCCTACCCTTTAAAAGTACTAAATGACTTACCTTGCCACCCGGCATTTCTTTCTTCCTTCTGTGTGTAGTGGCTACTCTTTCTCTTTCTTTCTCTCTCGCTCTCTCTCTCTCTCTCTCTCTCTCTCTCTCTCTCTCTGTGTGTGTGTGTGTGTGTGTGTGTGTGTCTCCCTCTCCTTTCTTTCTCAGGAAAATAAACTTTTACTTTTACATATCCTAATCACTGAGAATTCTTTCTCCCTCCAAGCACGCACGGACTTCACACCCTAACAGGAAGGCAGTCCTTAATCTTGATCTCAAATTTTTGAAGTGACATTCATTTACAACAAGAGAGTTTAAATGGAAAAAAAATAGTAACAAAGCAAAAACTTTCCGAATCATAAATACAATGGTATATTTACTAGAAGATCTATCCTGCAGGAATTAAATTTTTAAAACATTTAATAAATGTAATTGAGAAATGGACAGTGTAATCTTGAATAGATTTTCCCAAAAAATAAAAAGCATCAATTTATACCACAAAATAACAGCACAGCATATAATTTTCTTTTATTATGTCATTCAGAGTAATTATAGCAGATGAAATACAATGAAAGTATTGTGGGATTACCGATCAAAAATAACACTTTTCCCAGTGTGTAATTTGCCAATTTCCACATTTCTATTCTTTACCTCTCTTTTTGTTCTCTGAGACAATTTTTTAAAAAAGGCAAATAGTTTATTTTTCAATTATGGGAAGAGTATCTGTCTAACATATATTGTTTTGTGTAGTCTTTTGTAAACTTCACAAAGTCCTATTAGTAATTACCAACAAAAACTCATATATAAAGCATAAAATCAGAGTTTTAGTAATCCATTTTTCTGAAGATAAAAGTATATTTTAACTTTAATAACTCATTAAAAGGAATGCTGATAAATTGTATTATTTAGTACAGACAATACAAATTAATTTAAATTAAAATTTAAAATTTTTTTCAATTATTTTTCTTTTTAAAAACATTTAATTCTAGACTGTGTTCAAGGGTGAGAGGACCTTCACTTTGAATTTTAAGGCAGTGAAGCCATCTTGTGGTTGATGTCAGTATTGCCAAGGCTTTAAGACGGGTCACTTCTACTTGGAAAATTTAGGTCTTAATCATAGTTTACTTTTAAAAAGGCATATACAACCTGTCAGTCCTAGAACTTACAAAAAGTAAACACAGAACTGAAAGCCTTTCCTATTAGGGCTCAACCACAATGCGTAAGGTCCTCATGTAGCTGGATAAGTAACAAAGTATTTTTATATTAACCTATGTTTTATAATTAACTTTTACACCTTGGCTTAAAAAGCTATGAAAATAACTACAGCAAAATATTAAACTTAGAAAAGATTATGAAAAATATTAAATAGTTATACTTCCTTTTAATCATGACTTTTTTCCATGATTTTTAGGTTACAAGCCATCACTATCCAAGGACTTTGCAGTATCTAAGAAACACAAAGTCTGCCCTAGAAAACTCAGAAAAGTTGCAAAACATGGCTTCCCTACCACACATCCCTGCACTCTCACAATCTTTATGGCCTTAGAATCAATTATGAACTGCCTATGGGAAAATCTAGCTCAGGCTTGGAAACCTAGAGAAAACTATCACCTTCCCACTCTCACCACTTTTTAGATTTCTGTCTGAAACTTGTCCATCAAGGTTCTAGGGGAATCTATCTGATGGAGAAAATATAGGAATTGCAAAATAATGTTAAGAGAATGAGAGGAAAGCAAAAAGTACCTGAGCAAAACAACTATATTAATGAGTAATACAGTTACTTGCACTTTTTGCCATTCTACTTTCTCCCCAAATAATCAGTGACAATAGCAATTATTAAGATTTCAGTTTCAAAACCCAGAGGACAATGCTCTTCTGAAGGCCCCAAATGTGCCTTGGATGTAAATGTGTCCAGATTTAACTGTCTTCGAACTACAGACCTACAATCTTTCCTACCTGATCACAGATCTATCGGCTCTCCCTTCTCCCTTTCCACTCTCAAATTCCCAAATGCTAAAAACAGTGTTATCTAAGTCTTATTAATTATAACAATACACACTGTGTGAGCATTTACTTTGGCCATTAAGAAGGGGAAGTTTGAAGACTCTTCTCTATACTTCTTTAATCTACCTCCAAAAAGAATTACTGGTCAGTCTTGGGGAACCTCCAGTGTATTGAGCCTCAGGACTAGTCAAAGAGCTTCTAAGGGGGTTGGAAGATACATGAATAAGGCCCTTTCAAAAGGACCACACGAGGTTAATGGAGGCAGCTCCTACTAAGATGACCACCTCCTCTCCCCTCCTGCTTCTTAAGTATTGGGGTAAATGCTCTCCAACCCTCACCCTTTTCTTTGGCTTTCTCTCTCGTAGGAATGGTAATATGACAGACAGGCTTGGAACTTAGCAGAAAGAGAGCAGGGCTTTTAGCCTGCTTTGATTCTATTACAGAGATCAACCTGGCTAAAGCAGCAGAGTTTTACATTAGGGTTTGAGGTCAAAATCCAGACAATAATGATGTATCCATTTGCCTTACTTCATTCACCAAATTCCCTTGGAGATCTCCCAGCAGCAAGATACCCACCTGACGTAATAAGGATTCATGCATTCTTAGACTTCCGGAACAAAAACACCATCCTAAATCGCTCATAACCCTCTAGACTTGCCATATGCATTGACTACTTTTATTATTTTGCATACATTATCTCACTTAATTCTTTAATGTAATAATATTTGAATGATAAGGAAATTAAAATCTAGCAAGATTAAATAACTTGCCAAAAGTCACAAAAACTAATAGGAGAAATGGGATTTAAATCCAAGCCAACGGTCTACATCTGTATCTTTCCAATCTGTTACTGATCCCTATTGTTTTATTCCCCTCCACACTCAATCTGAAACATGTCACAACCATGCCGCCTCTACTTCTTGGAATAGCTAGTTTATCACATATTTTAAGTTTTCTGCCTAAATTAGTTTTTGGAACATTGGTTTCTCCTAAGCCCTATTTGGAAGATCACTAGGTAACCCAGCTCTTCTTTCTTTCATTCTTTTTTTAACATAAAAATAAAACTAGAAAATATTATTTTATACTAAAATCTGGCATGGTCAAGAGGGAAATCATTTATTCAAATACTCTGCTTACTAGATGTTGTAAGCTTGTAGCAGAGGTGGGTTCTAAGAATCTTTCACATAGAGAAAATGGAAAACCAAGAATCCAGAAAGCTTCCAAATTTTCTTAAGTAAACTAGTGTAAAGATGTGCAGACACTGCTTTGATGCCTTTTCTTACAGAGAATTGTTGCACTCATCAGACCTATCCAAGACTGCTGCCTAATCTGGGATTCTACATCCCAGTGCTTTTCCAAGCATGCTTCCTGGATCAATAAACTCAACGTCTCCTGGAAACTTGTTCAAAATACAAATTCTCAGACTCTATCCTAGTCCTACTAAATCAGAAACTTGGGCAGGGGTGGGTGGTTTGGGGCCCAGCCAGGCCTCAGGGCAATTCTGGTGCACACCAAAGTCTGAGAACTACTACAATAAAAAAAAGAAATGTAAGGAACTGGAGAGAACTCTAACAAGAACAACAGAGATGAAAGAAAAGCTTGAAACTTGAGAATAAACAGTCTCAGGAACCAAGATAGATGGCTTCAGCAAAAAGAAACCTGTGACAGTGACATTTACAAGTCTTCAAGTACATGAAGAATTATTCACAAAGGAAGGTAAGTAACCAGATGTGCCCCATTTCCCCTAAGGAAATACAAAGAAGACATTATGGACTTTAATGTGCAGTATAAGAAACTGAGGTAAAAATACAATTAAAGTTTGCTGACACAAAAAATTCATAACATGAATATATATATGTATGTACTGCAAAATTATAGCAATAACCAAATGCACAGCCTCATCAAATTGCTCCAAATATTCTTTCATAATCTTCTATTTCTATATTAATAAGTTCATTATATAAACTTAACAGTTTATTAAGGTAACTAAAAGAAAAAGGTAACTAAAATAAAAAGGTAAGAAAAGGTCTTCATCCTGAGCTCCAGTAATATCTGGTAAGTCTCACAGGTAAAGTAACTATGCCATAGTTATAATTTCTGAAACAAAAATTTTTTTTAAATGTTGAAAAGTTACCAAAAGTGTAACTCTTAATAATTTTCTATGGAAGTTACTATAATGATGATTTTGTCACCTGTTCACCTCCAGAGTATTTTGCAACTGTAGTCTTCATTGACAAAAAATAATTCCAGTTAATTTAGGAGATGTTCATATTTATTATAGTTAGAATCATTTAGGAAATTATTGGTTTTCTTTACCTTTTCTACCTTTCCACCATTGATGTCACTGGGGAGGAATTTCTTGCCAATTGTTCTCAGATCTGTCTAAAATAAAAATATTATTATTAAAATATAATTATAGAAAAAAAGTAAACCTAAATCTAATCTCATGAACAGAAAGATGAAATTGCTTGTGGTTTGTGAAACAAAAATTAAATGTTTTTTAACTGATTATGAGATCCATACACATAATTAATCCTTTCAAGTAATACAGACCCATACATAAGTTGTTTAAAGTATACCAGTAACACATAAGGCCTTAACTCTGGTCACATTTCTTTAGGTAAACTTTTAACTTACTAACTCTTCTCTATTAAAATTGAAAATTTGATTTTATGTAAGTTATGGTCTTACTAAAAAATTAATGCCATACTCCAAAACCAAATGACAGCTTTGGAATACATACACATAGTACATTTTTAACAAGTGAATCCCACATACCCTTGACATGACATGAAAACATCATTCTACAGGCTATGATATCCTTAACATAACAAAGCTATAGAACATACAAATATCCCAGGGAAACAATACCACTGGAATAGCAAAGAAGTTATAGTAAGACCTAAATTTATTTCATTTGTTTATACAAATAGAAGTTGGTGAACAAATGACTAACTACATGAAAATGCAGAAGTATGGTATAACTTAACAAGAAAAGCAAAAGGACTAACATAAACAAGGTTATAGAATTTGTGACATAAAAAGAAAATTTCAACTACACAGTCCACATAAAAAGCAGAACTTTTATGGATTGTGTCCTCTTAAGGAAGTGAAAAACCTAAAGAAAATTTGTTCAGAGGAAGTGTCAGGAGTCATGAAAAATGTTCAGTTATTTAAACTAAGAAATTATCTTGATGCTTGAGATAGTGAGACTAGCATAATAACTGAAGTAGCATTATTATTCCTTAAAATATAGTAAGCAGTATCACCTTAAGAATAAAATAAAACAGACTTAGCGTACATTTAATCACATAAATAATAAGGGACAAATTTTTGTTAGACTTGAGAAACACTAGATGATTAAAATTACGGTGATGTGAAATTAATACAGAGAGGTAAGACAGTCTTCTTTGAACACCTGCAATTGATATAATATCCTATTTGAAATATCCACACATGGCCAGCTTAAGAAACAAGAATATTTTATACAACCTCCACAGATCCTTTCCAGTCTTTTACTACTATGATTCATAATTTACTACTTCTAAACTAAAACTCACTAAATGAAATTGGCAGGTAAACTAAGCCCCAAATCCAAACATTTGTGTAACAATACTTTAGTTTTATGTTTTTTGTAGCCTCAAATCATTAACAGGATGAAAAGAATTATAAACTGTCATTCAGGTTGTATGCCTTTTGAGTTTGAGGAAAGCACTAAGTACTGAGTACTTTTGCGGGTAAAAAAATACTTTCTTACACTAGCCTTTCCTATATTGAGATTGTTTTGAAGATTAAATGTTAATAACATGTGAAACACTTAGCACAATGACTTGCACAGAGTAAGCACTCAGTATTAGCCATCGTGTTTATTTTAGTGAATTTAAAACACATACATTTTATCACCTGAACATACACAACCAACAAATCTATAATGCAACAGTTCATAAAAACATAGGCAGTATTTTGAAGTCATTCAAAGGCTGAAATATTTAAATATGAATGAGAAGCAGTATACAAATTTTATAATATATCATGGTCTCTCATTTCTGGTTCTGATCAATAATTATGAAATTTAATTCAAACTAAAATGAAGCATCAATGTAAAGTAAGATTTACTTTACAAAAAATCTTAAACTTTGATTTAACCCAACTATAATTAACTAATCATATGACCTTGGACACTATCACAAATTCTCTAAACCCAGTTAATTTATTCCTCTATAAAATGGAAAAAACACCACCAACCCGATCTCACAAACTTGCTGTCAAGCTAAAAAGACAAAACGCCTTCAAAATTTACGTAACTTCTAAAGTGCTGTACACATATATTAGGGAATGTTATTTAGATGTGTTTTTTAGCAAGATGAAAATGACCTTTAAAATCTTTAAATTCAAAGTCAATTTATAAGTACTAAAAAGGTAATTTTATTATTCAGATGCCATTATATCAGGATGGCTAGGACATCAACTGGGTCCAAAAATACTTTTATACTTAACATAAAAAATAATGTAGGAGAAATATTTAGCCTATAAAAATTTTCTTAAGTAATTTTCAAAGCATCTACCTATACACACAAACACACAAGATTCCTATTTATTCAAGTGAGTTTAAGAGAATATTTGGCAAATCATTTTATATTATACAGAATCTTAAATCGGAATGTTTTAAAATTTTTACTAATAGCGTTCAGTAATTTAAGACTGGGGTGTCACTAATTTTTTTCTAAATAATTCAAATATTTGAACCCAAAATTACATGCTGGATTTCAATGTCATTTCTTAATATTCTTACTCCCCACTTCAAAGA
>RJWJ010009871.1:0-48729 GCA_004363605.1 Indri indri | reverse complement strand
GGAGGATTGCTTGGTCCAGAAAATTCTGGGAGAGACCTCCCTTCTTCAACCTTTCATAGTCACTGCGTGGTTGTTTATAGTCTGGGCCAGAAAGGTCCATTCAAAGGCTGGAGGCTCCCTTTCTAAGCCTGCCCACCCCCCACCCCTGGTGCAACTTAAGCAAGTTGGTCTGCTTCTCACGACTGGGAGCTCAGGACCCCGCACGTACATAAGTCAGCCCATCAGAGATCCTGCCATTTTCACGGAAATGTGTTGGAAGGGCCCGGCTTTCTGTCACTTGCACAACTTGCTGCCACTGGCCCCTTTCTCTGTTCCAGAAAAGTCACCCCCAGGGTCCTGTCACTCACCTCCTTCAACTGCAATGCCAGTTCTATCTCCGCTTCCTCAAGTACAAAGGTAGTCACATAATAGGCATGGTAGTGACAATTTGTAGAACCCAGATTAAATAACCACTTCAAACAAAAGCCTGGGAGGGAGCTGCGACCCTGGTGTTCCAGAAACTCATTTTCATCCAGAAGCACAAAGTTATCCTCATCCTTAGAGGCGAGATCAGGAGCTCACAACACAAAGGCTGACTTGTTCATTTATTAAAGGCTCTACTGCGGTATAGTAAGAGCAATATAAAAATGATATCTCAGTAAATTATCCTGCTATACAGGCAATTGAGCATGAGCTCCTTCAGTTTCTTGCCTTCCCCATACCTAAAAACAGCATTCACTTCCTTCATTATCTTTCTCCAGCTTCAGAAAATGTATTGTCTCCTTTTATTCCAGGCTGAGCCCAGTTACATAAGCCAAGACCACGCTCCATGGCCATCGTACCTCTTGAAAGATCAATCGACCGTTCCTCTTGCAGGAACGTGTTCCCTTCAGACAATAAACTTATTCATGTTCCTCCTATTCATTAAACAAGAAATCCACCTTTGACCCCCATGTCCCCTCGAAAATGTTCCATCTCTTCGATTTTATCCAAACATCTTAAAAAAGCAGCCTATACTCAATGTGACCCCTTCATGTGCCATTCACTCTGCAGCCCCCGCCACAACTGGCTTGTGCATTTGTTAAGGCCACTGCATTCTACTAGTTACAAAATTCAATGGACATCTTCCCATCTTTGTCTTGCTGCACATTTCCGGGGTATTTGGCAATGTTGCTATGTCACCACTGTCACCAATAGTCACAGTGTACCCTCTCAGTTTGCCTCGCTTGTTTCTGTTCCTTCTCGACCACGGGCTGCCCCCTCCACCCACCACTTACACTCTGGGGTTACCCAGGTGTCCGTGTTAGCTCCCCGCTCTTCTCATGGCTGGACTCTTCCCGGGTGAGTTCGTCGGCACTCAGCATTTCAACAGCCACCTGCGTGGTAATGATTCTCTAATTCGATCTCTGACTCTCATTTCTCCCCCAGCCTTCAGACTCTCCGATTCCAGCACTTGCCAGGCAGCTTCGCTTGCGCACTCTTCAGCTACTTCAGATCCAATTCCTCACAAACTAAATGCAGCACTTCCCTCCCACCTTGATCTCGATGTGTTGTGTCACCTTCTCTCCACCCAGCGACAAACGTTATCGAATGCCAGCCTTGACTTTTCTTCTCCCCTCACCCCGCTTCTTCCAACCGATCATTAGATCCTCATGGTGGCTCCAGCCATCCTCTCTACTCCACTCCTGCCACCACCGCCCTGACTCCAAGGCACCTTCTCTCACCTGGCCCAGAACGACAGTCTCCTAACTGGCCTCCTGACTTCTGGACTTGCTCCGCTGCATCCCGCTCTCTCCAGAGCCATTTGAATGGCGCGGGTATAACATGAAACACTCATCCGGCCCGTCTGCCTCTGCGACAGCCATTCTGAGGCCGCATGCGGAAGTCCGGCCTCCTCTCCCGGCCCTCTGTGCCGCACAGCAGCTGCCGCGGCTCCCTCTCGCTCCCCGCTCCCCACCCCTCATTGCGCCTCCGACTCTCAGCAGGCAGCAGTTCTCTGCAAACATTCCGCTCTCTTTCTGCTCTTTGCTTCCGTTTTTACTAATAGATATGTTTTACTTCGGAGCGTTAGGTTTGTATCATAAGGGAAGTTTCCAGTGCATTTGACATTAAATATTAGAGCTTTTGCGCTTGGGGAGGGAAAAAGAGAAAAGGCCCATAGCTATTTACGCATGTCAGTGGCTTTCTTCCTCCACACAGCCAAAAAGTGTACTGGGCCTGAGATATTTGTGTGTCCTGTTTGATTTAAAGCTATTAATACGTAAGCCAAATATTTTAGGTTCTCACTCCAGGGAGTCCTAAACCCAGGAGAACCTATCTGTTATGAAGGACGCACTGCCCTCTAGAGGCTGCCATGGGAAGGAGCACATTGAATCCACAGTGTTAAGGCATTCTGCAGTTTCTCATGTTAAGCAAGTTTTACTGTCATGGCCTTTTCTATAATTGTTATTTGTCCCAAACATGCTTTTCCAGATGTCTAATTCTGATTCACACGTTTTTTAATTTACTTCAAGAATAGTGTTTGGGGAGAAAGCACATGTTGGACCTCGAAGACCACTTGATTTGGAGTTACTTCCATTGATGTCTGAGGACTTAGATCTCATGTCTGTTAATCCAGAAGTGGAAGATCCCACACCAAAATGGAAAATCACCAGAAAGTATATTTGGGGAGTAAAACTGGGAAGAATTTCATTAATTCAGTAAATATTTACTAATACACTAAGTATATACAGGCACAATTTTGTATTTGATCTTTACAATGTTAAATGAAAAGTATTTGGGAAAAAAAAACTACTTGGGGTTGCAATTTTCTATGAACGAATTTAACCCTGATATCATGAAATCCTGACAATGAAACTGAGCTAAAACAAATGTAAAACTTACTCTGGGCTTTCCAAGAGTTTGTTCTTTTCTGAGAGCAGAAATGAATCACACAACCCAACCCCCAACCCACAGTCACAAACATGCACACTCACACACACACACACACACACACACACACACTTTTTTTTTTTTTTTATTATTCCAGGGTATTGTGAGGGTACAAACACTACATTTACACTTTATGCCTTTGCCTCACCCAAGTGCGGGTTTAAGGCATGCACACACACACACTTTAATAGGCCATTAAGCTCCGGTGCAAACCCCGTTTAGCCTGGTTTTTCCTCTCCTATTTTCAACCAAGAGAAGAAAAAGGAATTCTTGCATTTAATAGTAAGAGCCAACTATGATCTACATGTATCTATATAATAGTGATTGATGACAAGTAAAATTATATTTTATATACTTTATTATCTTACTGTATCAGTTGACATAGAATTTCCTAGTAAAAAAATATTAGCACACAATTTATGTCCACAGTCACACTGGGAGGAAGATGCCACAAAGCCCAGGACCCAGTAGCTGGGAGTTAAGATGTCTGCATTCCTGTGATTCCATCCATGCTTGGAGGAATCTGGAGACACCAGGTGGACCTTCTGCACTGCAGGTAGCCACATCTGCATACTATGCTTACAGTGCTCACCTCTGTGGAGTGCAATACTGATGTCCTCTTTGGCATCTTCCTCCTCCAAGTTCAAAGCTAGACTGCTGTGTTGGGTGGCAAACTGAATAGGTCGAAACTTTTTCTCAGTTACAGATGTAGATATTTTTGGACCTGATTTCAGATATCAAGTCAATCATTTTACCTTTCTCCTCATCAGTTTACTGTCTGGCTTTACTAAGTCCTCTGGCATTCTCAGAAAGATATACCTAAGAGAGTACACATTTTGAACTCATATAAGGCATTTTTACTTAAAATTTTCTTGCATATGCTTCCATAGCTAAAGAAAACTTAAAATTTTTATCTGCCTCAGCGTGTTCTAGAGGCACAGGTAGGAAGCAAATTTTGACATGAGAAATAAAAAGAGTCAATAGATTTTACAAGTAGTGTCCATATTTTTATTCCTGAAAATTGTGATACAACAGCTGTTAGACCACAATCATTAAGAAATTCTCAGCATCATCTTCCAAATCTTAGGATGAAACACTCCCCGACCACAAAAAAGCCTATTTTTTATTCTGCTCATTTACTTAAATTTTAGTTGCACATATTAAGGTAAGACTCTTTGCTTGTTTCCACATAGTTCTTTGATTTATGACTTAATGCTATAGGCCATTTTATGCTGTTTTACTTCTCTTTTCTTCATGCTTTGCTTCACTTATTATCTTCCTTTATAATTCCTCTTTATTATATTAATAGAACTTATAAATTTCACAATATAGATATCTCACAAGTCTAACAGGTATATTTAGATAATAGAAAGTATTGAACCATTAGTCTAAAGTGGGAAAAGTTGATCATATCACTTTTCCCTCAAACAAGACTGCTCTGAGATTTAGTCTAAAGAGATTCAATTTTCGACATGTAGAAATGTGATTTGGTGGATGGTCTTGCTGTTCATTCTGAGGTGTATTTTATTGCTCTACGTAGAGGTGAACCCCTGGGAAGAGGGTGCTTTATGAGCAATGGAAGGTGGGGGTTATTGGAAATACTGCAGAACATCCTGTTCCTGGGAGCCCTTCTGCCTCGTTGTTTGTGCTCTAGAGACTTGGCTTCTGGCGTTCTTGCTCAGACCTTTGGACCTTGGCAAGGCTAATTCTCGTGTTTCTGTCTTGATCTATGTGCCTTTCTGGCTCTTAGGTTGGTTTGGTTTTCTGTGCTGTGGCAGTGGAGGCTGCTCTGAGCGCCCTGCCCGGCATTTGCCCATGATGCTTTGCTAAATATCAGTAACAGCAACAAAACCTGCATTTGACTTAAAAATAAAAATTATTACTTGAGGGAAAAAGTAACAAATTTCTTTCTTAATACTTGCTAAAACAACGAGAGGCCAGGTCTCTGACTTTAAGGGTGGTTATTAAAGCTTTTGACCACTTCCAGATGTCAGCACTAAGTACTTTAGCCATGCAACTTGATGCATTTGTCAGACAAGCACCATCAGAGCTTTTGATAACATACTACCAAGTAAATATGATAATGTATGACCCCAAGAAAATTATTTGAACATCTTGGTGACTTGGTATCTGCATCTATGAAATGGAACCAAGTGTAGAAACAGTATAAATAATAAAACTTTCCTCACTGGGGTTTTGTGAAGGATACCAGTTAGCCCTCATGAAATATTTCAAGTTTCCTGGAAGGAGGTCCTTTTGTAAATTCAAAGCATTACTATTCACTAATGATTGGTCATAGCATTGCACATTGTAGATAGGAAATGGAAGAG
Source organism: Indri indri (assembly GCA_004363605.1). NCBI lineage: Eukaryota > Metazoa > Chordata > Mammalia > Primates > Indriidae > Indri > Indri indri. The sequence continues at coordinate 43,489 of RJWJ010009871.1, read as the reverse complement.
TGTAGGAGTTGAGTTGATTAAGCTAAAATCACACAGTGAGTGGGGAAAACCCAAAAGTATAGAGAGATCCAGATTTGTTTGATCAGAGGAACACAGGCATATCTGGACAAAGCCCCAGAGTGTAAGTGACATGGACACTTAACATAAAACTTGAAGTCATAGGCATATAGCCAAATAATTCAGATATCCTTGTTAAATGCAGTTGGATTCATACCAGTCCTTGTCCTTGGAAGAGAGCTAAGGTGAGTTCTTCTCAGGACAGAGACTCTTTTGTGTTTGATTTGCAGGTGTAGCTAGTAGGTGACCCTCTGGACCCAATGCTACAGAGAACACAGTAAACCCAGCAAACTGAGTGTGGCTGTCTCCCCAGAGGAGCCTTCTGGAATTCCTCCCAGGTTTCTGACAGAGAGGTAGACAGGCTACAGGCAGAAAGGGACAAAGTGCTTCAAGCTCTGTGGGTTGGGATCCTGTTTCAGCCACCAGTCGCTTAAAGTCTTGCTGGCACTCATGGCCTTTCAACCTGGAAAGCACTGCAGAAAGACTTTACGGCAATTGGTTATGAAACAGGAAAAGACGACTGGGCACGATTTGTTAAGCAGTCAGCATTAAGAGAAAGAAGGAAGGCCATGTCTTTGCTGCTTGCCTCAAGGCTATATTCTGCAGCACATGATTGCCACAATTAAACAAAGACACAATATTATCTAATTTGTGTTGTTGTCTTCCCAGGATCTGGAACATTTTCTGCAGGAGTCCACCTTTATCTCTAGAAGCCTCTGGCAAACAATTCCATTTCAGCTCAGGTCCTTTTGTAGGAGCTTGGTGCTGAACGCAGCATCTGCCCTCAACTCCCGCTGGTGGTTAACCTGTTTTTCATCTTTGTTCTGAGCCGCAGTAGTCTGGTTCAATTTTTATTTCTGTTAATTTTTAATGAGTTAGTAACTCAATGATCCTGGCCATGAATCTCTGGAACTGTGGGTTGTTAGTAAGGATTGAATCAGCTTTTTGGCTCCTAATAGACTCTGAAATCTAGTAACATTCTTGGTGTGTTTATTCACTCAGGGAACTGCCAGGTGCTGGTAGGAGAAATGGCCACCAGAGAAGAATCCAGCCAAATCCTCTTTGGTGCCTCGAGAGCTATAGCTGTTTACCCTAGTCGTATAAGCTCTCGTGATCGAAGCTTCACCCTTCCAAAGAGGATGTTACTCTTCCCTTTGATTTTTATTTACTTGGATTTACAAGAAACTTCCACCAGTTTCTTCCAAACCAATAAGCATGTAAGACTTACTCCAAGTTCTACGAAGTCTATGCTATGACCATTTTCCAGTTATAAATCTATATGCTGAACTTGTGATGCTCGTTACTGAGTGAATAATAATGGAAACTAACTGACTAGTCTGTAATTTATATCCAAAATATACCTTTGCTTCCTATGTCTAGGGAGGCATCAATGAGTATATTTGAGATGCATTTGGAGAAAAAAAAATTAACAAATAGTTCAGTAGAGAAATCCTGACTCTAGGACTAATAAAACTATATTTTCTTAAATCCAAATGCCTATAAGATTATATACTAAAGGGCAATTTGTGTACAAATGTAAACGATCATAATTCTCAATGGAAGGTATTTGCATTTTAATTGCTCCTAGTAATGGAGAGAGAGTGTCTCCTTATTTGTCCCTTTGTCATTAGAAATGATAACTTAACAAATTTACTTCAAGTTTTTATCTTTAAAATGTTATCCTAAAAATCTCGGTGCCTTTCTCCCTCTCTCCCCCTCCCCCTCTCCCTGTTTTGGTTTGTTTTGTTGTTTTGTTTTGTTTTTTTAAAATCAATGGTCATAACTGATTGAGTAAGGCTCAAGGTACTATTAATATGTTTGAAGCCTGCTTTCCTGAAAGTCAGCCTGAAGGTGGAATTAGAAATAAACATTTTCTTTCTGAATTTGAAGTCTCATTAGTGTAAGTGCCAGGATAACAACCCACAGTCTTCCTTAATATAGTGGTTTCCATTTACATACTGTATCCTCAAACCACCTCTATTATAACTTTCTGAGTGTTTTTCTTTCAAATGGTGCATATTTCACTTACATAAACTTTCTTTAAATGGAACTTTTTGATAATGACTTCAAGTGGAAAACCAGTATCCCCTGCCACAACAGATGGTAACCAGGACAAGAATTATTAGTGAAAACAAGAACATATTATTGAATTCTAGCTAGAAACTTGAGCCTACCAAGGCACTGAGCTGAAATCTTTCTGTCTTTTTGTTGAGTGTTAAAGATGTATTGAATACACTAAATGGAGACTTTCTCTAGACATTATGAGACATGTAGGGAAATTGAAAAATCTTTCTCACAATGGGCTGTAATGGTATTAATACCTCCCTGCAACCCCACGTTATCTTCACCTTAGAAAACAATGCCTCGATAAGAACAACTACAATCCCCAAGTTTATCAATGGAAGGCAGTGGTGAACAACTCCCCATGTGAGACCCAGCTGAAGCTGCGGAGAGGGGGGCCTCTGTTCCCCAAAATTCATCTTCCTCTTGGGGAGTCTTGCTGATTAGAGCAGCTGCTGCAGCCACCATGACAACATTGGGTTATGCCCTCTTGGACATTCTGACTCCAGCACGAACACAGGCCTCCTTCCTTCATTCCTCTGAGGACACCTGAGAAGAGAGCGGATATTTAAATATGACTTTATAGACAAATGGGATGACAAAAAGGAAATAAACAGAATAACTTAATTCATCTGCTTTTTCATCTTTTGTTAGGGGTTTTGAGGAAGCAATGGTTCTCCAACTTTAGCAAGTGTGGAAATCACCTGAAAGGCTTGTTAACACACTGAGTGCTGGGCGCATCCCCAAATTTTGCAGTTCAGCCGGGCTGGATTGGGCCTCACAATCGACATTCAAAGTGCCCAGGTGAGGCCAAGGCTGCTGATCTTGGAGAACCACTGTCCTTAGGAGACCCATCGCTGCCTGGCTTCTACTGCCTGCCTGCCTTTAAGCCAGACCCATATTTTAGGTCTGTTGGGACTCATCAAGGGACCGATCCTAATTCTAAAATAGAAAGGCAGCTAGTACCATAAATAAGATGGAATTGACTTCTCTCTCTTTCTCGCAAGCTAGCAGAGATTTGGCTCTTCCCCCGTAGCTAGCCATATGCCTCCCTCTCATGGAGGTCACCCAACCACATTTCTTCAATTCTAACGTGCATATTTCCCACATTTGCACATCTCTGAAAGTGGAATGGATTTCATAATCATGTTGCAAATGCCCTGAGCCTACAGGAATCCGGTTGTAGTTGTTCAGAGTATCATCGCTTCACTGAGTTATATGTGCATTTTTGGTACTGCACGAGTTGATTTCATTGCCATTTAAAATGTCTTTAAAATTACGATGCTGTAATTGAGCATTGAAACAAGAAGTTATTATGTATGAAGAAAGGCGTGGGAATAGGGCAATGGTGCTTACATTTGGTATTGAAGCAAATATTTTGTCTAGAAGAATGATCACAATTTCGTAGTTTCAAAAAGAGCTGTAACAGTTTCATTTTAAAATAGCAACATTTAGAATACACTCATACACAGTTTGCAATTATTTAAATGATGAAAAGTTTTAACCTCACTTAAAAATAAGTCATTTATAGATTTTTAAAATTCTTTCAGGGGATACACAAGCAAAAAATTTGAAGACTTCAACCATAGATTGCAATATCCCAGATGGATCCCACAGTACTGGCACCCGGCCAAAATAAATTATTTAACCATCCATGGCAAAATGAGAAAGTAAGGAGAATTTATTGATTTTTTTTAAATGACGCTAAATGTTTTAGTTTAAATTTCTGTCTCATATTCTGAAATTAGGTGCTTTCTACTTTTTTTTTTTGTTTGCAAGGTGAGGGGGAGTTAAAATGTTTTTTAGTTTCAAAATAATGATGTTAATACATAACAGACTTATTTTTTCTTTTCTACATTTCCTTTTAAAGCAACAAACGTGCTTTGCAGAGCCTACATAAGGAGGCTACCTATAAGTAGATGAAGCCGAGTTTCATTTTGCTACTGAGAGACACACAAAAGCATGGCCTGTAACTACCTAAGCGTTGCAGTTGAAAGCAGAAAGAATGGCCAAATCCCTGGGTATATATCAAACACATTTCAAAGCTACAGATATATCATTTTAGGCATTACAGCACAATTTAGTTGGCATTATTTTTCTTAGTGGTCCAGAAAATAATGGGGTGATTTGCAAATATTGATGTCTTCGATTTTACGAAATGCTGTGTTTAAAATTGCACCTCTTCCTGCCTATCTACCTTATCCTGCTCTATTGCACTATGTGATTTACTAATTTACTCTAAGTTTCCTATCAGCACCCCCAGCTGGAATGTGAGCTCCATGAAGGCAGGCATCTTTGTTTATTCATCCTAGGCCCTAGATAAATCAATATTCAATACATATGTGTTGAATGAATTAATAACTGAAGAAGACAGATTGAAACTCCTATTTGGATGTCATTTTACATTTACCCTTGTGGCCTCAATAGAACTAATAGCCCCACCTTTGTCAGGATGATAGCCTTAAAGCAAATCCATATTTTACATGTGTTGAAAGACTGGCCAGGGAACTATCAAAGGCAACAAGCCCTAAAGCAATCGAGAGGAATCAGCCAGATAGTTTTTGGTGGTGACTCTGTATGTATAGGAGGGAAGCGGGTGTTGTGATAAGGAGGGAATAAAGGATTATTCTCTTACAGCTTGGCATATAGTCAATACCTAAATGTGCTGAAAGAATGGATGAGCAAATGCAACATCGAACAATGTCTCCTAATATGATTTTTTCTCATGTAATAGTAGTTACCTTTTTAGAATGTTAATCTCTTTCAAACACAAAGAAGATATCAGTCAAGGGGTGTAAGAAGTAAATTCATATATTAACCACGAAAGCAGATGATGGCTCCATATGCCATGAAAAGAATCCAGATTAGAATGAATGAGAATAAGGTAGCAGGCTGAGTAAACAGTCTCACAACTGGACTGTGACCTAATGAGAAATTAAACATACTCTACTTTTCCTTTATGTCCTCATTTATTTTTGCCTGGGTTTGTAGGGACATGTTGGCTTAATTTGTTTTTGATGACTGTGTTTCTTCCTGGGAGAAATGGAACGAATGGCAAATACCTAGAAAGTGAATGGCAGGTAGGCTGGGGTGAACGGAAGCAGAGCTGACATACATTTTCTGTGCCAAGCACACTTTTCCAGGTTGAATTCCATTTGAAATTTGTGTTGGTTCTTTCATTATCACATGAAAACCTGATCAAGCGGTGAAGCAGAGAATCCCATGATTTAATGTCTTATAGACACAAGGGGTCAGCATTTCAACACAGAAGATTCTCACCTCATTCTGTTCTGCCGCTCTACTCTGGCTTCACTGCTTCTGTGTGTGAGGGTGGGTAGGGAAATGGAATTCAATTTGTATTTTGCAAATCACTTTCTCTTCCAGCTTAGAATTTTGACATCTCCCTTTTAGATTTAATCAATGTGCTATTGCCGTAGGAGATGGTATCTAACAATGAGTCTTTCCAGTCTCACTGGCCCTAATGGTTTCAGAAAGCTTCAGTGACCTCCGAATTTACACTAATTTTCCTTGCCCTAAAAGGGCTACTTAACCTGCAGGGTCCTTAATCTATGCTTGCTTAGTAAATGTATTGGATGATTTCCTGGGCTGCACTATTTTTTTGACCCACATCTGCCAGAAAAAAGGGGCTACAGGGTTAGTGAGATTGTATGTTGATTCTGACCTTATTCGGGGCTTTTGACTTAGCACTGGGTTCTATTATAATTGCTCTATCTTTGATCTGTCCTTTCACTCGCTATTCCTAACTCACTGTGCATGCTACAATATCTCTTAGGACATACTATATTTTTTCCATAATTAAAAAAATTACATATGGTAAAATGTATCACTTCTTTTGATGAACAGTTCCTTAACTGGGTGTCCCTGGCTCAGGGTCTAGCAAGGCTGCCATTAAGATGTCAGCCAGAGATGCCATCACATCTGAAGGGCCAACTGAGAGAGGATCCACATCCACATTCATTCACATGGCTGTTGGTAGGATTCAGTTCCTTGTGGACTGTTGGACCGAGGACTTCAGTTCTTTGCTGCCTGAAGCGAGAGGCTTCTGTCGGTTCCTTGTCATGTGGGTCTCTCACTGGACAGCTCACGAGATGGCGGCTGGCTTCCCTCAGGACAAGCAAGTGAGACAGCGAGAAACTAAGAGCAAGATGAGAGCCAGAGTCTTTTTGTAACCTATCTTGGAAGTGGCATCCATCATATTTGATTTTTGCTGTCTTCTATTTATTAGAACCAAAGAGGATTACACAACATTGTGAATACCAGAAGGTGGGGCTCATTGGGGGTCATTTTACAGGCTGTCACCATGAAGGCTATTGCAGCAGTCCAACTAAGAAATGATAGGGTTTGAATTTGGCTTAGCCGGGTATGTTGGCATGCACCTGTAGTCCCAGCCACTTGGGAGGCTGAGGCAGGAGGATCACTTGAGCACAGCAGTTGGAGGCCACAGTGAGCTATGATCATATCACTGCACTATAACCTTGCAACAGAGGGAGACCCTGTCTCAAAAAAAAAAAAAAAAAGGAGTTGGAATTTGGGCATTGGCAGTAGGATTGGACAGAAGTGTTAATGTCCCTTTTATTGTGAAATAGCAGTGATATTTAGAAGAATAGAATTGGTAAAACGTAAGGGTTGATTGAATATGGTGGATAAAGGAATGAAAGATTTTGAAGAAGACCCCAGATTTTGGGCTTGAGCTCCCAAGTAAAAGGCAGTACTATTCACTTATAATGATATACTGCAGGAAGGGAAAGATGGTAAGTGCAGTTTTGTACATATTAGGTTTCAGGTGCCTGTGCACTATATAATTTGAATATTGGCCAGGTTGTTAGATATTCAGATTTGATGTGCATGAGAAAGTTGTGGATCAGATGCTAGATTTGGCATTCCTCATCATAGAGATGGTAATGAAAGCCTGTCTTAGGTCTGTTTTCCAGAAGCACAAATTTTCCAGGTGAAGTGAATCACTGGGAATGAAGTCAATGGACTCTTTCTAGTTCTATCCCTTGGCTCCTGGATTCATATATTCTATCATTGGATTCTACCATTGGACACACTACCACATAGTGACCATCGGCATAAGGTATATATCCTATAGCAACACCCCAACCTCTGGGGTATCGTCTCTAAATTGCACCTCAGTTGTGCCTTCAAGAGGTTGTTCCAGTCTCTATCAGAACGACAATGCCTGGATTATGCAATGTGTGGGGGACCAGTCGATTCCATGCTCATACACCTATGGAATGACTTCCTTTGTCATAAAGTGGGCTCCTTGGTTTGATGCAATATTATTCAGGATCCCATGTCAGTAAATCAAGTACTCTATGATTCTTTGGATGGTGAATGCTGGCGGAGGCACTGTGGGCAGAAAGGCAAACCTATACCCAGAAAATGTGTCATTCCTGAACAAATCACTGTCTTTTCCAGAGTAGAAAGGGAATGATTTGTAACTGAATGGAGTATGCTTTTCTTCTTGAGAAATGGTAGCATATTGGGTCTTAGCATCTTTATTTCAGACCTGTTTGACATTCAACAGTAGCAGTAACTGAATCAGCATTGGTGGGAGGGAGACACCGCCGTCAGGCTCATGCAAAGCCTCCATTTGTACCTCCATGACTCTTGTGTGAAGGGCCCCAATGTGCCAGCCCTGGTGTGGCCAAGGCTACCTGACATTTACCAGTTGAGTCATGCTGTCTAACCAGTTCTGTAGAGCCCCTTCCGCAGTGGATACTCCCTGGTAGACATTAATGTGTGATATACACTGTGTGCCCATTCCCATAGGTCCACATAGCTCTTCAACTCCAGATCTCTTTATTACCAATCTTCCAATCCAAATGATCCAATTTTTTTGCACTGCTCAGGAATCCATGTTTATTCATCCTTCAAACCACTTCTCTCTTCACACAGAGCGGATGACCTGGTACACCAGCTGTTTGACACTGGGACCCCTGTAACTGGGGGTGTTGTGCAACAGCATCAAAATTTAGTTCACACCAGCCTACCAAGCTGATTCACCTGGGAAGTAGGCCTAGGTTTTTTCCTCCATTATTGGTGGGTTCTTAGGTATTATATACAGTCATTAACATGCCCATATCTTGGGCCTTTACATCTATTCCTTGAATTCTAGTGAGACTACTCTGGCATCTCCACCTCATTTAATGTGAGTCAGCTTTATCCTCCCTCCACCCCCATGTTCCAAAGAGTCATCCCAGCAATGAAATAGGACCAGCTCCAAAGCCCCACAGGAAGTCCTCTGAAGAGCATTGGGAGCAAAAGCAGATTAAAGCCAGGGGAGAAGTACACAGACTAGTAAAGCTGATTCGAGGGGAGCTGTGCAGACCAATAATGTCTATTAAGAAGCTACAGGAGTGGATGATGTGGAGAGAAGGTACAGTGAAGAGTACACTATTTCACAAGACCATGATACAAAATGGTTAATAGAGAAGGCATTGCCAACAAATGAGACAGAAAAAGGGTCACAAAAGAGATGATGCCGGGCAGTGTTTTAAGTAAAGGATTATTCCACTGAATTGGCAGGTGCTGAGTTATTAAGTAAGCTGAGAGCTCAAATGCAATCATTGGATGAAGTATTGTAGAGGTCAGTGATGACCTTGGCAAGAGCATATCAGTGGGACAGTGGGCCCAGGAGCCAGATTTACAATGAAGAGTGGTAGGAAATAAAGTCAAATTTTAAAAAATGTAACAGTAGAAGGAAGGAAAGAAATCGGATGAAGAATGGAAAGGACTATGGGGTTAAGAGTTAAGAGAGTATTTTATTATGCTTTTTGTTTGTTTTGTTTTTAAGTTTAGACGGACATAAATAACACTAGTCTGAAGGAGGTAGGGGAGAGAGGGAGAGAGAGAGATTCCACAGGGCATGATTCCTGAGAAGGCTCTAGAGGGGCAGAATCTAAGTCCAGATAAAGGAATTGCTTTTGATAGTAAGGGACAATCTCCACAATGAAACAAAGAGAGGACAAAGGAATATTTTAGGGATTTGATGGTGAGAAGTTGAGGGTATATAGTTCCAATCAGATGGCTTATGTTCCCTAAGTAGAAGGTCATTTGCTAAGGGTTTATGGGTTGGCAAAAATAGATTTGAGGATGGTGGATGATGTCTGAAAGGACAGATGATGTACAGAGGTGGGCAGATGACAACAGCAATAAGGACGGAGAGTGTAAGGCTAGATTACATGAGACTCAAGAGGTCTAGGATTTACAGAGGATGGAAAAATATTTGTCTGGAACATGGACCCACTTTCAACCCTGAGGTACTTGGGAAATTAGGAAATATGCAACTTCTATTAGAAAGGGCTGTAAGGGAACTGGTGTTCTACATGGGAAGTTAGCTTTAGTTATGAGCAGAAAGTGCAGGGAAGTATAGAAGAATAATTTATCACAGGGTTTCTGGAGAGTAAAATGAAGAGTTTGGAAGTAAGGATTAGAGCAGAGATTAGGTCAGAGAGAAGAAAACACAGAACATTACACAAACCAACTCAATATTCTGCTATGATTTTTTTTTCTGTCCTCTTTTCTTTTTTAACCGGTGAGGACACCATTCTTTTGTAATCATCAGTATAAATTGTTCCCTACCCAAGGCAAATCAATTGGGATGATTTGCAAAATTGAATTAAAATAAATCTTAACTGTAATTCACGTTGATTGGTTGCTCTGGTCTACAATGAAATGTTAATATTGCTTTTAAGGATACATTCATGTTTGGGCATTAATATGGTTCACCACTTTGCTGTAATTATAACTAAATATAATCATCTTTCCACTCTTTCGTCAACCTCACTCTGACGTGATTAAACGTTTTGCTGTTTTTTTTAAAAGAGATCTACTTTTAGTCTTTGAATGCAACACATTAACTGCTTATCCAGAACTGACTACAGATATTTTTGTCTTTCATATCTGTCAGGTGGCCTAACTGTTATCATGAGTCTATCAAAGACCCTTTGGAGTCAGATGGCTTATAAACTTATTGAGAAGAGTAGATATATACTTACCTCTCAAAATAAGAACATGCTTCCAGCTGAGAAATAGTTATTATTTTCAATTGCATACTTCATTAAACCTGAGGAGGTGCATTGTAAAATGAAGACTAATAAAAGTAAATTGCCTCAGGTTGCTGAGCGAAGGGTGTGCTTAGGGACTGGACTTCATTCTGTAAGCAATAGGTAGCCAGTAAACTGCTTTCTCATAGTGCAACTTTCACCATCAGAACTGGGCTTTAGTACGATAACTATGGCTGCTGTGTGGAAGCTGGAGTGCAGAGACGGGAGGCGAGAAGGAAAGCAGGAAGCTAGCGCAATGGTCTACGTGAGAAATAACACAAGCCCACTCTACACAAATGACGAGGAATAGAAAGATGGTGATGGAGTAAACTGGATATACCACCCACACTTGGTTGGCACCTGACTAAACTGCATCATTTGTCAAATTATACCAGAAAGGGCACAATTCCTGACCTCATGTTTTTTCATTATTCCCACTCCAACTTCGTTTTCCCCCATGTGCCCCCAGATATCTTTCTTAGCCCTGTAGAATCTGTGTTAAAAGGAACAGCACGTTTCCTGACTTCTATAACACTAGGGAAGAGGGGTGGAAAACAATTGCATAATTACCATTGCACAGTCACAATTGGAACGGATTCTTCCAGCCTGAAATTGCCTCTTGGTTTCCCCTGGTGACATTTTCAGACCTTCATTGTAAGTAAAAGACCTTGGTAACCATGTCACACATTTTCCTGTGGTCTGAAACATATCCATTTAATGAGCTGATGACCTTTATTTATCTACAAAATGTGACACCATTAGCAGTTAACCAAACATACAGAGTGAGGTTGAGACGATGACTTGGGACTTTGAATGTCAGAATACAAATGTTATTCTAAACAACACTAGGGCAAAGCGATCAGAAATTTCCTCTATTACTAGGGATTTTGATATAAAAGCACATGCATTATAACTCCATAGTTGAGTGTGTATAATAGACCACATAACTGTTTGCTAATATTCAGTGCCCCACCTGCAAAAAATATGTATATTTATCTGACCCTTTGAAGTTAGATTTGGCCATTGATTTGCTGTGGCTAAAGAAATACAATGAAAGTGGCATGCATGTCCCTTCTGGTGGAAGTTTAAGAACCAGAGCATTTTTTACTGTGCTGCTTCTACCCTCTGCCTCAGCAACGGGCAATGTAGATTGTGTCTGCTCTCTCAGGCTGGGTCCTAGGGTGAGGATAATGTGACAGGGAGCAGAGCCCTCAACTGGCACATGAGGGAAATGTGTTATGAGCAAGAAATATACCTTTGCTGCCTTTGAGCCACTGAGAGTTACAGACGTTTGTTACCATAGTATAATCAATCTATGTTGATTGGTAAAGGTGTATATTATATGTCTACTGTACACCTGTATTATGTATCTGGAGTCATTTTTACAAGAAAGAAACACTGGGGGGAAAGGGTAGTGTGGGTGTTACAAGAATAAAAATTGGTAGAAAATAGTCTTTAAATTGTCACTAGAAATTGGTGAAAATTACCCACTTGTTCTTTTCTGTTTAACTATATATTGCTATAAAAATGATCAAATATTTTGTTTTAAGTGCTTAGGGATAGAGGGAGAGGTGGAGGAATTTGAAGTACAGAATAATAAATATTGAAAGAAATGGAAAGTTCACCAGATTTTCTAAAAGAAAGAGGGAACTAACAGAAATGCCTCCAATTGCAGAGACCAAAACAACTCTTGGGTGGGTAACTTCATGACTCTCCATCTGGCATTAGCCTGTGGGTATGCACCCCTCCTGCCAATCACATCTCAGGACTACGCCGACACTTCAAATATTAGAGAGGTCTATCAGATCTGCCCATCTCCCACAAGGTGGGCACAGTGCGATGGCCAAAGATTGGCTAGAATTCAAGAAAGAATTTCATGAAGAGCCTTTCTTTAAGGTGCTTGAGATTTTATCATGTCGATGCATGTTTTCTTGGTTAGAAAGGATTTTCTTTGTATCTTTCAGAATAGTTTTCAAAGAGAAATGTGTCGTTAAATGTGTCAAATTAAAATGTCTGATGAGAAAAAAAGTCTGATGAGAGGGAAAAATCAGGGACTTTAGTGTTACTTTGAAGAAAGTTAGCACAGGTTGCTTCATCTGACTCACTGAATTTTTCTTTCATTGCTTTGGGGTGTATGCATGTGTGTGTGGAATTGGGTATAATGTAATTGACTATCAGTGGACCAAGCAACTGCTTCCAGGGGGTTCAGAGGGCTTTTAAAATTGTGTTACTCAAGAAATTTGGCATCCACGGTTCAGTGCAATAGGAGATCTGGTTTTAGCTTTTTCTTCATGTAGAAAGTATCTGTTTCCATCAACAGGAGTTACAACATCCCTTTTAACACAATTCCCAGAATGGAATCAGTTCTGCCTAAAGAAACCCAAATCTTGGTAAGGAGTGCTTAGGTTTTCTGGACAGGTATGCAGTCTCACACGGCCATGGCCAGCATTTGTTGACAATACCAGAGGGAAGCAAAAACTTACAAATACAGATTGATTAAGAAATCAATACTTATAGACTTCTCTTTGAATAAGTACGTAAACAAAAACCAAGGCTTAGTTTGTTACTATCTATAAAGGCAAGCAATAAATAACCATACTGTTTAGAGGGGGGAGATAGGGAAGTGAAGAAAGGAACCCAAGTTTTATCTTCAGCTTAGCTAGGAGAGCATTTCACACTTGGGTATATTATTTGCCTACTAACCACTTCTGCTTAGTTGTCTAACAAGCATCCAAACTTATATAATCCAACCACCCTCTTGATCTTCCCCCTTCCTTACCCTGCCGTGATGGATTTTATGTGTCAGCTTGACTGAATTAAGGCGTTCCCAGATAGCTGGTAAAACATTATTTTTGGATGTATCCATGAGGGTGTTTTCAGATGACAGCATTTGAATCTAAAGACTGAGTAGAGAGAATCCACCCTCACCAATGTGGACAGGCATCATCCAGTCTGTTGAGAGCCTGAGAAGAATAAAAAGGCAGACAAAGGGTGAATTTCATGTCTTCAGAGCTGGGATATTCATCTTTTCTTGCTCTTGCACAGCAGAGATCCTGGATCTAGGACCTTTACATTCTAGGATTTCAACGATTCCGCACCTTCCTCCACCCAAGGCCTTTGGCCTCGGACTGAATTACATCACCAGCTTTCCTGGCTTTCCAGCCTGCAGACAATATGTTCAGATCTTCTTGGCCTCCATAATTGCATGTCCCAATTCTCATAATGTCTCCTCTTAGGTATCTATATCTATATCTATCTATCTATATCCTATTGGTTCTGTTTCTCTGGAGAACCTTCATGAATACACCTGCTTTTCTTATAATGTTCCACATCTCAGGAAATTGAAACTTCTTTCTCCCAGCTGCTCAGGCCGAAACCTTGGAGTCATGTTTAATTCTCCTCTTTCGCTCACATTCCACATTCAATATATTGGTAAATTTGGTCAGCTTTATTTTAAATACATATCAAGAATCTGACCACTTACTACCACCTCCATTATTTTCAATTGAGTCCAAGCCGTCGCTCGTCTAATTCTGTGCTGAGCAAAGCCCCTACTCACCTCCCTCTTCCTAATCTTGTCCTCTTAGTGAAGCTTCTCCACGAAGCAGCCAATAGAAAAATTTTTTAAACAATTTTTAAAAATAAAGTACACGTAAACATAGAGAGTCAAATAACTTCAAAATGTTCTTACTAAAACAGCAGCCCCTTACTGCCACAACAGCGCCATTCACTGCTTCTCAGAAGCAGCCCCTTTGAACTCCTTCAGCTGATTCTTTTGATATTGGCCACGTTCATTAAATCAACAATGCCCGTGATTCTACGATGCAACAAATGCTGCCAGCGGAAGTATGACACACCATGGGTTGAGACATATCCTGATTATGGAGATGCTGAAACATAAAACAAAAATGTGTGTCTCAGAATTGACGAAATATGGTACTTTCATTTCTTTAAATAACATGCCTATTCATCAATATATAAATATACATACATGCAAATATATATTTCTATGTATTAGTTATATTGTATGTAATACAAATTATATACACTGTAAGTATACTGTATGTAAGATAAATATAATAAATAACATGATATATAATAAAATATAACATATAACATTAATATTATGTATTTTATATATATTTGATTCTTGCATTTAGGCATTAAATATTGACTTCCTGCTATAGAAAATGAAGGCCTAGTGTGCTTTTATACCGTCTCCCCCATTGTCCACCTCACTCACATATAATGAAATTTGATTATATCAATATTCAATATTTTTATAGTATAACTATGTAAACATTTCCACAGCTGAACCATATAGCATTCTTTAATTGCTTTTCTTCCCTTCCCTTCATTTCTCTTTCTGTTTTTCCCCGTAGTTACTAACTGTCTTTTTAAAAATAATTGTTTTCGGTTTCTATAGAATTATTCTCAAACTCACTTCCCTGTGTATAAATCTCAGACACATTCAGTTCTTCCTCTCAGGGCCTTCTGACCCACACCGGTAGGAAGTAGCTGATTTCTAAGCCTGCTGCAGAGCTGTGGGTTTGGCATTTCACCATCTCCCTGGAATTCTTGTTTTCTTTTTCAGCAAGCTTCTGTTCCTTAGATACTATGTCTTCTTTCTTGATTTACTCCCTCATATTGATAGAGTATCTATTCTATTACTTACCTAAGTAAGTTTGTAAAGTAGAAATGTTTTTGAAACCTTCCATGTCTAAAATAATTTCATTAGACCCACACCTTTAATTGGCTGGGCATGAAATTTAGAGCTTGAAAGAATTTCTCCCAGTAATTAGAAAGTATTCTTCCATCTTGTTCCTAAAGCCCAGTACTGCTGCTGCATGAAACCTATTTTCTCACCTTTTCGAAAGTGCTTTTTTCTTTGTACTCAGAATTCTGAAACTTCACAATGAGTTGTCAATAACTGCTTCAATTATTTAACTGATGACTTCATCTTACCCACCTCTAATATTCTTTGTCTCTCCTTTCAGACTTTTATTATTTGGATGTTGAGCTTATGGACTTTTGTCTTTTTTATCTACATAGTTTATATATTTGTTTCCACTTCTGATTTTTCGTATCTTTGCTTAATTTTCTTTTTTTATATCTTTTGCTAATTTTCTGGAAGATTATGTAACCCTCATATTGAGTTTTTCAGTTTTTTATTCTCTAAATTTATTTTTAAACACATCTATTTCTTTTCTTCTCTCTCTGAAGATGTCAAGCATTTTTGAAGTTTTCTTTTCCTTGAGAAGTCTTTGTTTCTTCTAAGTTATTGTTTTTGCTTGTTGGCTCTTTCTTCTAACCTTCAGATTAGGGGCTTTCCTCAAATATCTGGCAGTCCTTAGCTGCCTGTTCACATTTAACTATGGGGCATGAAGGCTCTTTTAGCCATGTGGCAGAGCATCAATCTAACATAATCTGGCTGAGCGATTTTGTTAATGAACACCCAACATTAATACCTTTAGGTCTTTTCTCTTAGGATGATCACGTTTTTCAGGAAAGGATCTTCTAATCTCCTTTTTGATGTCTAATCATCCAGCTGCCAGAAATCTGAGCACCAGGTAAGGAAGGATAGTTGAGAGTCTCAACATTCAGTAGGTAAATTTCCCTAAATCCTCCTCTTTTTAGTATATTGCCCTTGCCCTCAAGTGACTATCTCTTTATCCTCTTTTATTTTCCTTTTAAGCTTTCATCACTGTATGGCCCATTATATTTTCATCTGATAATTTGTTTATCTTTGTTTTCTCCAATTAGAATGTAAGGTCAATAAAAACAGGTTTTATCTCTTTTTTGTTCACAGTTGTATCCCCAATGTCTGAAAACAATAACCTCATACATAATAGATGCTCAATAAAAATGTATGTCATGAAGTAGTTTAAATCATGGAATTTCTGCTTTTCAACTGTTTTTGACCTTCAAAATAACAATTTCTTATAGTTCAAACTAAATAAAAAAGGATCTGAATGGCTAAGAATTATCACCATTTTCCTTGTGATATGGAAATGATTGTAGGAGATATTGAATATCTTTCCTAGCTTATTGTATATAAGTAACCTAAGAAATAGTAAGTGGGGAAATGCAAGCCCAGACAAGTTAAATGATGTTCTGACTTGCCTAAGACCACACTCCCTTAGGCAGCACTGTAGTAGAACCAGGACCAGAAACTTGTATGTACCAGACAGTATTAGAGGCTCTTGGGATAAAACAGTGACAATAATAGATTCCTGGCTATTTCTGGGAATGAGAGAGACCAAAAACAAGCAAGCAGGTATAAAAGGGTATTGAATGGAATTGGGCTTATTTTCTTGCAAGTTCAGTTAAAGACCCCAAACTGAGTACAGTAGGCAATATAGAACCTTATTGACTGAAGAGAGCAACATGGAGTTGCCAAACACCCTTTCAGGGCCAAACTGGTCCTTTAATTCTTACCCCCACAACTTCAACCAACCTATACACACAGAATACTGAAATTCACAGGGAGAGGGGCACTAATTCGTGGTAAAAGTTAGGCCTAGGAGTCAGGTAGTACTGCGGCTTTATCCCCACCATCTTCATATTTGGAATGGGAATATGGTGAAGAGTGTGGATGGTAAGTGCCCAGCCTGACTACTTCAACTACATGGTGCAACTATTACTTCAGAGAGATCTGATGTGGTGGAATTAAGAAAGTACATAAAAAGCAAATCTGCAAGCAAAATGACAGAAGAAAGCACATGCCATTCCGATTTTCCCCATAGAAGAGCTGTGAGTAAGCTTGAGGTACTGTCAAATTGGAGGGCTCCCCAACCATGGAGACCTAAAAGAAGCCAAGGTAATGTCAATAATGTACTCATTCTCACTTCTGATTCCTGTTATCTATCTTCATATTTAAAGGAAATGAAGAACATCCATCGAGCAGATGGTAGTCTGCATAAGGGCCCATGAAATACACCTGCGTCTTGCGGGCCACAGTTACAATGGAAACAGCTGTTAACCTAGACCAGCATGTGTTAGTTTTCCATTAGCTAACAGTGTTCACCAGGCCATCTGTAGCTCAGAGCTAAGTAAATGGAGTCGTTTGTCCATGGTTGGCTCATTTCCATAGGTCGTTACGTAGAAAAGCTGATAAAACATGATTATTACATGAAGGAAAAAAATAAAACTCAGAGGTTCTGGCACAGTTTCCAGGAAGGTCATCATTAACTAGGCTAGTCAATAAACTCCCCACCTCCTGCAGATACTACGCTAATCCTGTGGCAGCCCAGGAGAGAAGGGAGCCCTACTTGGATAGCTGTCAAATGTCAATAAGGTATGGGACAAAGGCTTAGCATATGTACATTTATTTCATTTTACAATAGCATACTTCCTGCCTGCTCTCCCTTTCTTTCCTCCGTTCTTCTTCCAGAAACATTTATTGCCAGTGACATGGGGATGAAGTGTTTTATTAAGGGACTAGATTCTCAAGGTGTGAAATCGCACTTCCCTTTTCTTATCTTCCATTAGGAGGTCCTATGTCTCTTTAACTCATAAATTATAGGAAGGAAGAAACCTTTCTAGGTATTGGGTTTTCATTGCCTATCATAGCATCTAGCACATAGTAGGTGCTCAGTAAATACCCATTCATATTAGTCTATTCTAGCCTTTAAAAGCACTCCAGATCTAGAGGCTGAAAATGGGACAAAAAAAAAAAAACCAAAGGCAACAGGAGAAAATTAAAAAAAACCCTCAAACACAGTAGGATTTATGATTAATATAGAGCCAAAAGGACCCTTATATTCTAATACTAAAGCAGTATATCAGGCTGCCTTTGTTATTACTGATACAAACTCCTCTACCTCACTTTCTGATTTTTTCTTCCAATAATTTGCCCTTGATTAAATTTATTTTTAAAAAACTAACATTTATTAAGTACCAATACTGTGAAGAAATTCTTTGCATTAGTTTTCTCCTAGAAATTCTATTAAACAGAGGTCACCTCTGTTTTGGAGATGAGAAAAATTGTGGCTCTGAGAGTTTAGGTAATTTTCCCACAGGTGGTAAGTGGAACGGCTAGGACTGGGGCCCAGGATGATTTGGACACTATAATATACTGTTTAGGAAACATCACATGGCTCCTTCAGTGCTGCCTGGATATTCCTCATCCTCTAGAATTCCATTTTGGATAGAATTTCCTGAGAGCTTTGTTCTTCAATCCTGTATCTTTTTCCCTGTATCCATGAATTTGATGATATATAAGTTATACTCATGACCTTCAGAATTTGACCAGATCTTGGCCAGACTTGGCACTTCCACCCAATGGGTACTGTGGTACCTGTGCTCAGAAACCGCAGAACCTGCAGGAGGAGGAGGACTTTGGGAATTTGAACCCCCCCTGGCATGAAGAAACAGCAGAACACTCTTAAAGGGGCTGGACCCATCAGGGAGACCTGCATTGCCTTCAAATGTGGATATCACAGGACATGGGCAGAGGACGAGCAAGTCTAATACCAGGGTTGGGGAGTGGCCAGGGGGTTCTAGCCACTTCCAGATTTAAACGCTGTCTGTTCCTGTCTCTACAAAAGCAATAAATCCTGCTGGGCAGCCCCTCACACCTTCCGGACCAAAGCCTACCAGATTTCTGCCTTTCCTGAGACTGCCCCTGGGGAAGCACTCTCCTATTTCCTTTACCTTCTGTGACCTTCTTTGCTTGCTTTATGGATACCCTCAGCCTGAGCCACCGTCAAGCACCTTTTGTGTCATCATCTTAGAACACTGGCTCCTGGATGTCTCTTTTTCCAATCATATTATACTTACCCCAGTGAAGCAGAGCTTCAGCAGACACCCTTACAATCTGTGTCTCTGCCCAGCTTTTGAGAACAAGAGTGGAGCCACTGTGCTTCCTGCAGGCTCACAGTTATTCTCTGTTACTCCCCATCACTGAAACCCCACTTCCAGCCCCTGGCTTTATCCTTCTCTTTGTTCTCTGTGATCAGGCTCTTAAGCTGAACCGCAATGCAGCAGATCTTTTCTCACTGGCTTTGCCATTTAGTTTTGACTTTATTTCGTGCAATATCCAGGCACATCTAGGAAAGGAAATTGCTAATTAGGACGTGCATCTTCTTTCTTTTGAACTAATCCAACCATTTTTTTTTTTTTTTTTGCTTTCTTTCGCATGAAAGAATCCTTAGCAACTGCTTGAATTCAGACATGCATGTCTTTCCACTGTAATACTTTCTCTCCATTTGACAGGCAGGATTGTCTTACAAGGAAAAGCTGAGCACTCTGACAGCTGATTACGTTACCTGCCTTTTTCATTCTGCTCCTCAAAGAGCCCTGGATGACAGTGATGATGACCTATGAAAACCAATTAAGGCCTCAGGATCATTTCTACTTGTGAGCTGGGAACGAGATGGCAGAGAGCACCAAGGGATTGTTTGTAATGGATAATAGGTTCCTTGTGTAATGTGCAGGGTAGGACATGAAATATCTTAGGTTCTGTAAAAATGTGTTATTTTTCTCTGCCAAAATGGGTAGACAAATGCAACAGAACTCTCTAACACGTTAGATCAACTTAATCTTTTCTGCTTTTGCCAAAAATATTCCACAGATAATGTAGCCATTTGTCTTTTTCAGGAATAGCTAGTTTTCCTTTGTCAGTAAGGTGTACGGCTTCCAGAAAATCGCTTCTTATCCTGGAAGCATTGCAGCCCTGTGGACATTGCCATAGGGAACAAAAGCAGCTACTCCCTTTGAAGACAAACTTGTGAATATTTTCACATCTAAGAATGGAACTGTAATGCTTAAGAGCACTGCATAAGTGGTTTTGTCATCTATGAGGCTGATTATGATGAACACAGTGCATGTGATTTCTTATTGGTAGAATCTGAGTTGTTGGAGCAATGAGAAGTCTTGTCATTTTTCTTAATCACTGGAGGAATGACCTTAACAGATTATTTTTCTAACTGTGAATGGTGGGAAGAAACCTGACTATGAAATCTCAAACTACCAAGATCCCAGAATACTTTGGGCTTCCTTGCTATTTTCTTGAACTGATTGTTTTTGTTGAAAGAGTTGATGTTTTGCTTAATCTGAGTGTGGGCAGTAGGACTTGCTATTCCATTTTGCATGTGGAGTTGGCATAAAACATGTGTAAAAACATTAAGATTGGCATCTTATGTAGAAAACATGTTACACTCCACTCCAAGTAGGATAATTGCCAGCTACTCAGACATAATTGGTGGAGAAAAGATGAATTTCCACACCACCAAAGCAATGTCTGCCTGAACCGTATGTTTTCTGATCCAAATACAGTTATATCGTCTTTTTGTTGGATTCAAAACATTCTCCCTCTTTCTTTATCTGATTCCTGCTAATATGACAAGTGAGAAATCAGCAGGAAATATTTAGGGCCATATAATGCAGATACATTTCCAGAAAATAAGCAAATCCTTTAGAAAAGGACATTCCCCCCAAAACCTTTATAGACCTGTGCATATTTGCTGTGTTCTGCAACTTTTGACATAGAAGAGGTAGAATGGAAAGCATCCTGGCCTGGAATAATTTCTGATTCCACTCTCCAGGCTCAAGGCGAGACAGGCAGGCGTGGTAAACAAAGAGAATACCTTACTCTACACTATTCTTTCTGTATCAATCTGAGTAATCCATGTGTCAATGGATACAGCAGGCACTTGTGGCTGCTCAACATCTTTTGAAAACACCCTCTTAGGTCTGATAGTTGCCCACATTTTGAGTCCTGCCTTGTCAAATATGATGTAAAAACTGCATCAGAATTTCTTGCTGCTTAAGATACAAGCGCATGAGCTAGATCTCCTCTTTTGGGTGCACCCCTACCAGATACTAATGAGAAAAGGAAGCAATGTTTGGATGTGGTCACAAAGACATCGATTTCCTGGCAGGTATGCTGGCAGAGGAGTTCTGGTTCTCTTGGGGTTGTGGTGGTGGAGTTTCTGGCGCTCAGTCTCAGGTACAATCAGGGCAGAGAAGTGGGTGGTGGCAGCAGGGATGTTTCTCCCCACAGGTAGAGGGGCATTGGTCTGTATTTCCAGCTGCTTAGCATTTTAAGTCTAGCTCTCTGGCTGTTGTTGAGGTTCTGACAAAGTCTCTAATATACTTAATAAATCCCATTTTACTTAAAGTAGTTAGAAATTATCCTGTGATTTGCAACTAAGAATCCTGACCAGAATAACGGAAATGAACAGCTGTAACAGAGGTGCAGTGTTGATAGAAGGGCATTGGAAAGGGAAGATTGGAAGTGGCCATAGAATGAAAGAATCTGATAGAGTTTTCCAGGGGGGTCTTCAAATATGTAAGTTCTTTTCTTGCTTAAATAAATTTTTTTCTCAACTTTCTCCATCTCTGTACAAGGAAAGGCATTAAGGAAAAAAATCTTGAGCATTTTCAAGAGTTTATAAAATAGCATGAAGAAAATAAAAATTGTTCTGAATCGTCATCTGGGATAACTGTTTATTTGCTTTTTGATGTATTTTCTTTCATTTTTTACTGCGTGTATATGAGGGCTACCTGGAAGGTATCCAGCTATTGTTAATATAACAAGAACGGTTTGTGATACATCAGTGTAACCTGGTAGCCAAGGAGAGTGGACCATAATGTGCGTGTGTGAACAAAGATGACTCCACTGTACCCGTCAGTAGGGCACTAGACACCATTGCCTGTGTTTCTAGCTTACTGGCCAGTCCTATAAATTTTGGACTTGCCAGACCCTACAGTTTTACGAGCTAATTACTTAAAATAAATCTTTCTCTTTATATATATATCTCCTATTAATTCTGTTTCCTGGAGAAACCTGACTGATGTATCCCCCATAAGATCATCACCCTCTAATATCTCATGTTATTATCATAATATCTTTGTTCATATTTTTTTCTGTGTATAGTCATGTACCAAATAATCACATTTTGGTCAACAATGGACCACATATATGATAGTGGTCCCATAAGATTATAATGGAGCTGAAAAATTTGTATCGTACAATGATGTTGTAGTCATCCTAATGTCATAGCACAACCTATTACATGCTAGTGGTGATGCTGACATAAGCAAACCTACCAACTGTATAAAAGTATAGCACATACAGTTATGTACAGTATATAATGCTTGATAATGATAATAAACAACTATGTTACTGGTTTATGTATTTACCACACTATACTTTTTATTATTTTATTATTTTTTATTTTTTTAAATTTTTTTTATTTCAGCACATTACAGGGGTACAAATGTTTAAGTTATTTATGTTGCCTTTGCCCCACCCAAGTCAGAACTTCAAGTGTGTCCATCCCCCAGACGGTGCTCACTGCACCCATTAGGTATGTATATACCCATCCCTTCCTCCCCCTCCTACCTGCCCAACGCCCGATGAATGTTACTACTATATGTGAATATGAGTGGTGATCAGTTAATACCAATTTGATGGTGAGTACACGTGGTGCTTGTTTTTCCATTCTTGTGATACTTCACTTAGTAGAATGGGCTCCAGCTCTATCCAGGACAATACAAGAGGTGCTAGATCACCATTGTTTTTTGTGGCTGAGTAGAACTCCATGGTATACATATACCACATTTTATTAATCCACTCATGTATTGATGGGCACTTGGGTTGTTTCCACATCTTTGCAATTGTGAATTGTGCTGCTAGAAACTTTCTGGTGCAGATGTCTTTTTTATAGAATATCTTTTGTTCTTTTGGGTAGATGCCCAGTAATGGGATTGCTGGATCAAATGGTAGTTCTACTTGTAGGTCTTTGAGGTATCTCCACATTACTTTCCACAGAGGTTGTATTAGTTTGCAGTCCCACCAGCACACACTATATTTTTTAATCATTATTTTAGACTGTACTCCTTCTACTTATTTAAAAAAAAAGTTAACTATAAAACAGCCTGAGGCAGGTCCTTCAGGAGGTATTCCAGGAGAAGGCATTGTTATCATAGGAGGTGACAGCTCCATGTGTGTTATTGCCCCAGAAGACCTCCCGGTAGGATGAGATGTGGAGGCGGAACACAGTGATATTGATGATCCTGACCTTGGGTAGACCTAAGCTGATGTGTATGTTTGAGTCTTAGTTTTTAACAAAAAAGTTTGAAAGTAAAAAAAAAAAAAAAAAATTAAATATAAAAAAAACTTATAGACAAAGGACATAAAGAAAGAAAATATTTTTGTACACCCGTACAAGGTGTGTTTTAAGCTATTATTACAAAAGAACAAAAAAGTTAAAAAATTTAAAGTTTATAAGGTAAAAATATTATGGTAAGCTAAGGTTAATTTATTATAGAAGAGACAAAATATTTTTTAATAAGTTTGCTGTAGCCTAAGTATACTTTATAAAGTCTGCAGTAGTGTAGAGTAATGTCCTAGGGCTTCACATTCACTCACCACTCACTCACTGATTCACCCAGAGCAACTTCTAGTCCTGCAATATATTCATAGTTAATGCCCTCTATAGGTGTATCATTTTTTTATCTTTTTTACCTTATTTTCTCTATACCTTTTCTGTATTTAAATATAGAAATATAAAATATAGATATGCAAATATTTACCATTGTGTTACAATTGCCTACAGTATTCAGGACAGTAACATACTATACAGGTTATTAGCCTAGGAGCTATACCATATAGCTTAGGTGTGCAGTAGGCTATACCATCTAGGTTTGTGTAGGTACACTCTATGATGTTTGCACAACAATGAAATTGCCTAACGACACATTACTCAGGGTGTATCCTAATCATTAAAGCAATGCATGATTGTATATGTGTGAAAGTGTTCACATATTTATTCACAAAATAGGATCTTACCATTCACACTATATTTTAACATGCTTTTTTTCCCATTCAACAGTATACCTTGAACACATTTCCATATCAATGAATATACTCTTAAAAAGTCACTTTTCATTTATTGCAGAGTTATTCACAATAGTCAAGATATGGTAGCAACCTAAATGTCCATCAAGTGATGAATGGATAAAGAAAAAATGTAGTATATATACACAATGGTATATTATTCAGCCTTAAAAAAGAGGAAATCCTGCCATTTGCGACAACATTGATGAGCTTAAAAGACGTTATGCTAAATGAAATAACCCAAACACAGAAAGCCAAATACTGCATGATCTCACTTTACATGTGGAATCTAAAAGAGTCAAACTCACAGAAGCAGAGTAGAATGGCATTTGACAGGGATTAGTGGGGAAGGGGGAGAGAGAAATGGGGAAATGTTGGTCAAAGGGTGCAAAGTTTCAGTTATGCAAGATGAATAAGCTCTGGAGTTATAATGTACAGTGTGGTGACAAGTACTGTATTATATACTTAGATCTTAAGATTATATACTATAGATCAAAGATCTATAGTATGTACTACACAGATTATATACTATACAGTATATGCTATACAGATATAATATACAATATATATACTATACAGTATAAACAGTATATACAGTATATGTAGTGTATATACTATACAGACATAATATACAGTATATACTACACAGACTATAGACTATAGATCTAAGATCTATAGACTATAGATCTAAGATCTAAGATTATATACTATAGATCTTAAGTGTTCTTACCACACCAAAAAATAGAAAAGAGAAAATAAGAAAATGGTATAATAACTATGTGAGGTGATGGATATGTTATTTAGCTTGATTGTGGTGATCATGTCACAATGTATATGTATATCAAAACATCAAGATGTTCAATTTAAATGTATAATTTTTATTTGTCAATTGTATCTTAATAAAACTGAAAAAAATGTTGCCAGTTTTATAAGCAAAACAAAGAAACAAGTGTCTCCCAAATTTTTAATGCCAGTATATTTTCCCATTCTGTGAATAGCATAATAAAAACAGCTCTAAAGATATCCTTAAAAATTCCTAAAATTAGAATTTCTGAGTAAATAAATTTCAGATTTAAAAAAAAATTTTTTTGTAGGCATGGAGTCTCACTATGTTACCCGGGCTGGTCTTAAACTCCTGGCCTCAAGTGATCCTCCCGCCTTGGCCTCCCAAAGTGCTGGGATTATACGAGTGAGCCACTGTGCCTGGGCAAAATTCATATTTTTAAGACTTTTGGTATGTATTGCCAAATTGTTTTACAGAAAAAGTATACCAGTTTATAAACTTGTATGTGAGTGTCCTTTTCCTCACACTTAAACCAACTTTGTTTTTATCATTCAAATTATTTTCTAATTTAGAACTTGAAAGATTAAAATATATTATTTAAAAATTCTTATGTTTATATATATATTATATATATTAGGGATCACAGTGTGTATATGTATACACATAAATTTATATTCTGCTTTTTTAAACTTATTGCTATATTATTATGAATTTTTTATATTATAAAATTTTCTACTTCATTTTTAGTGACTTAATAACATTTGATTTCACAGATATGCTCTAATTTATTTATACATCCTCCAATTAGTTAAACTTTTCCATTTTTGCCAAAATTTTTATTTCTTTGGGGTATTTTCTCAGAGTGGGATTGTGGGGTCAAAAATTAGGATCTTTTATGAATTCCTGATACCAGTGAATGTTCTCATTATTAATGAATAAGTCTGTTTCACCATACCCTCATCAATATTGAATAGTGGTGTAAAAAATAAATAAAAAACCTTTAAAAATGTGATACACAGGAGTAAAATAATCATTGTGTTAAAAATAGTAATGAGGGTTAATTTTGCCCTTTATCTAGGTTCATTTGCTATTTATATTTCTTTTTTTTTAATAAATGAGAATGAGGCATTCGAAACACTCATTTAATGTATCCATTCATGTTGCAGAAGACATTTCCCAAGTTCCTCCATTTGCATCAACTTACACTGTAGCATAGGAGAAATAGCTAGAGCAATAAAAATGAAGCTGATGAAGTATATAAATTTTAAATATTAAATTTTGATAAGTTACAAGTATGCACTTAAAAACCTTTTACAATTACCTGTCATTTTGATGTCGGAGATAATTTCACAATTACCTGTAATTGACATACAATGGCTCGGTGGGAATGGAGATGCCATGGTTCCAGGGAGGCAGATCAGTAGACAAAGTTGAATCGTTGTAAGGAAACAGGAAAAGAAGTCTGTTAGGCCCAGGAGATCCACTACCACAGAGACCATCCTAGATGTCAGTTCTCAGTGTAAAAGAATTGGGAGTTAACACAAGAACCACAGTGAGGTAGAGTTTGCTGTGTTTATATTTGCACTGAAGTTACTTTTATTTTTATTTTTTTTATGGCTGTACCACTTTACATTCCCACTAGCACTGTATGAGGGCTCTAATTTTTCCACATCCTCACCCACACTTATCTCTTTTCTTGAATGTAGCTACCTGGTGTGTATAAAGTGATATCTCATTATGGTTTTGATTTGCATTTTCCTAATGAATAAGGATGTTAAGCATCTTTCCATGTACTCATTGGACATTTATATTTTGTTCCTGTATCCTGATGTGCTGTTGTCACTAATAACTGAAATGCTCTCTGATAGAGTATGTTTTCTAAGTTCATTTACTTATAAATATTACAAAAATATAAAATAATTTATGCAAGTCTGCAATTGTTCGATTATTAATATGTCATAGTATGAGCTGATTCTCCTATTGGCATGCCTTGTATCTGAAATGAACTGTTTTCAGTCACTTTGCATACTTATATTACTAATTTTACATCCAAATTCATAACCTATATTGGCTTAGTTTTAATGGTTTGGTATAATGTATGTATGAGCTGCACAAAATCTTTCCATGACTTTTATTTTTACTTTCTTTATAAAATAAATTTAAAAGAAAGATCCCTAAACCTTAAAACTATGGGAAAATGTTTAATTAAAACAATTAGAACTTTTGGTTAATGCTTCCAAAAACATAGAGTTTATTTATGTTTTCACAGTCTCTAATTCTTAATTTAGCTCAGGTATCCTATTATATTAAGGAACTCACTTTTTTTCTTGTAGTTTTCTGATTTACTAGTATAAGGTTGTTTGTGTTGGTGTCTAAATGTTTTAAAAAATCTCTATTATTTTATTTATTTTTTATTTTAAAATATTAAGGTAGTTGAAGTTGTTTTTAAATAAATATTCTTCTCTCTTTCCTGCACAACGTATTTGTATTTACATGTTTGTTTCAATGGCATGAGTTCAGTTTTCAATCAGCCCTTATGACATTTTTGTTAAAGATCAAAGATATAGCCACACATCTTAAGAGGAAGTACTTGAGTCTGGGTTAGCCCTACACATGATGGCAGTTATTACCTGAGTGTCGGGATTGGACAGATCAGGTATACAGCAGCCTGTCCCAAATCGTGTTTAAACAGGACCATTTCTGTTTCAGTGTACCCTCCTTTGGTTTTAACCTATATCACACGGGCTTGTCTAAAGAGAATAACATCCCTTAATATTAAAAATTCTCTAGCACAGTAGTTCTCAAAGTATAGTCCACACACACATCTGGGAGTCTCGATATCCTTTAAGGGTGTCTGCAAAGCCAAAATTATTTTCATAAAAATCCTGATGTGATTTGCCTTTTTCACTTTGTTGACATTTACACTGATAGTGCAAAAGCTATGGTGATACCTTAGTAAGAATCAAGGCAGTAACACGAAACTGTGCTAATGGTCATTGTATACTTCACCATCACACAATCACAATTTTTTTTAATGTAAAAAAAAAAAGCCAGATACAGTTAAGAATACACTTGACGAAGCAGTAAAAAATTAAACATGGACTCTTAAATATGTGCCTTTAAAATGGGTGATGAAATGGGAAGTTTACATGAATGCTTTGTTGCATGCCAAATTAACATTCTTGTCTTGAAGAAAAGCATTTGTGCAATTGTTTGAGTTGCAAACTGAACTAGCTGCTTTTTCCATGACACACCATTTTTACTTGAAAAAAGAAAGACAGACAAACTATGGTTATTCTGACCTAGGTATTTGGCAGAAATTTTCTTTAAAATGAATAAAAGGAGCCTGTCATATCAGGGAAAACAACTAATGGTATTTGTTGCCAATGATAAAATTTGAGCTTTTAGGTAAAATTAAAGTTTTAGAAAACTATGTCTACTACCGTGACCTTGACAGCTTCTTAATACTTATACTTTTCTTATGAAATTGGTGATAATATTAACTAATGTGATTTTCAAAAATATGTTATGATGAAATGTGTCAATATTTGGAACATCTGCGTAACTCAGTGAATCAACATTATCCAAATAAAGATGCATGGTGTTCCAAAATTATGCATAGATAAAAGCTCTATTCAACGTTCAAGATAGACCAAAGGATTTTAATTTAGGAGAGTATAAAAAGTTTATTGATTTCAGACTCTACATTGTAGCTTTTAAGAAACTACTTGTTAAGTCTTTGTGTAGTATCAAAGAATATCCACAACTATATTCCTTCCTCTTTCAACTATATCTATATGTGGCTGTATTTTCTTCATCTACTTCAACCAAAACCTCATATTGCAGCAAGTTGAATGCCAAAGTAGATAGTAGAATCCAGCATTCTTCTATTAAGCCAGACATTAAAGAGATTTGCAAAAATATAAAACAATGCCATGCTTCTCGCTAACATTTTGTTTTAGATATATCATTTTTCATAAAAATATGTTAATTATGCTAATATGCTATATATAACGATATTAATACTGTAATTTTGGAATGCATTAATAAGTAGATATTTAATTATTTCAATTTTAATTTTAAATACAGAAAGTTTCAACTGATGTGACCCACATAAACATAAACTCTTTGGAGTCCTAATAATGTTGAGTGTAAAGGGAATCTAAGTCCAAAATCTTTAAGAACCGCTACCCCAGTAAATTATTCTTGGAGAATTTTGCATGTGAATATCATGAGGCTATACCAAGCAAGTTAATGTATTCAGCAATAAGTTAGGATGACCTCGTGATTTTAATGTGAAATTGGGTGTAATGACCAATAACAGTCACACAAATAACTGATTAAGAGAAGTCGAAAAGAAAAACAAAGCTTTCAAAAGCCCTGGAATACTTTGCTGACGTGCACCGAACATTGTTGGACTTGGTTACTGAGGCGTGCTGGTGAGTGCACTCTTGGTCTCCTAGAGTTGCTGTTTGCTTTGCCATGTCACACATGCACCTTTTTGATCTCAGATACTAGTTTTCTGTCTGGCTTCCTTGTGTTTAGTACATATAACATATGGCTTGTTTCTTTGTCTAGCTTTTATTATGTTACTTCATCAGGCCACTTTGAAATCAGTATAAGGAATAATCAGCAGACTACAATTCAGTTTTAAGTGCATTTCCTCATCAAAGTACATAGAATTATATGGCATTCTTATGATCCAGTGCTTCGACTGATGACGTACAATATAGAATTAAATAAAACTATGCAGCCTGACATAGTTAAGTATATTATTATTGCTTGACATAGAACATAAAATCAGAAGAGGGAAAAAAGGTGTATGAGGTCTTCATAGATAACTAAGCAGCTGGATGTAAATATCCAGAGAAAGAAAGATACTTCCCTGCTGCTTTTCTGATGTCACTGTTTCTCTTTCTGAGCTTTGAACACCTCTTCTCATTTTCTCTTTCCTGGGGACTCTGGATTCTCAGCTAGAGTTTGATACAACTTCGGGGTGTTGTCAGTGTGGTGAAGTTATCTGTGCTCATGCATCATCTCCATTTATTAGCTATGTGACCTTGATCAAGTGACTTCTGCTGTTTGTGCTGCTACTGCAATTCCTTTCTGTACAAAGGGGGTGATAATAAGTGGATCTACACTGAATGAAGACTCAGTGAAACAATTCATGTACTGGGCTCAGCATTCTGCCTACCATTCAGTGGGTCCTCCGTGCGTATCAGCTATTAATCTTCTTTGTTTTTACTCTTTGGCACTTTCATCTCATTTGCATATTAAATGGGTGGGGAAATAGAAAACCATATTAATTAATTCAACAAGCACATAGTAAACTACTGTTACATACCAGGCCTTATGCTAGGACTGGGGATACAAAGATGAATAAAAACAGTGCCCATGGGGGCAGAGGGTGTGTCCATGTGGTACATTACTCTATTTCTGGCCTCTATCAGAGTGCCTGGCACATAGTAGGTGTTTAATAAATGTGTAACAAATAAGCAAATAACAATATGAGGTAAATAAAATTACTCTTCCTGTTTTACAGATGAATAAACTAAGACATAGAAAGGAAGAATAATTCATCCCATGTCACCCAGATTGTTAGTCACAGAATCAGAATCAAAACCCACCTCAGCTTGAGCCCAGAGCCTTGCTGAGAACCAGTACCTGTGCTGCATCACTAGAGCAGAAATGCTCGCACTGCCAATTCATGCTGCTTGAGAAGGGTGAATTTGGCTTCCCCAATTCTCATTTCCAAAGCATATCATGGCCCTGCAGATAAATCAAATGCTCAACAAGGTATTCCATGAGTATTTATTGGTATCCTCTGTATTATACAATAAACTGTGCTAATCTTTGAGGATAGAGGGGTTAGCACAAGAGATATTAGTGGAGCTTACATTCCGTCCAGGGAGACAGACATTAAACAATTAATTATGTACATGGTTGCTCTTGTGATAAATGCTATATAGGAGCATATCAGAGGTTCTGACTTAAGCTGGTGCAGTGGTCAGAAAGGCTTCCCTGAGGCAGGGATTTTTGAACTGAGCTCTAAAGGGTGAGTAGAAAAGAATTAACCAGAAAGGAAATGGAGGAAGAGCATTTCTGACAGAATAGCATGACTGGGAATAATAACTTGGAGTGTTAGAGCAACGGGAAGAAGGCAAGTGTGCTGTACCCAGAGAGTGAGTGGGGCAATGAGACAACACAGAGCTACAGAGACAGGTTCAGGCCAGATTCTCCAGGGCTTCTGACCTAGGTTAAGCATTTTGGTCCTATCATAAGTATTGTACAGTGAGTTTTCAAGAAGAGAGTGATGAGATACACAATTTAGAAACATCACAGTATGAACGAAGACCAGGGAGAAATCTTTTGTACTAACAATGTGAAAGAAGAGAGCAGTGTGGACCAGGATGGTGGCTGTGTAGATGGAAAAGTGGGCAGACTTGGAAGACACTCAGGAGATAGAGTTCATGGACTTGGTGACTTAGGTCAGGGACTTGAGAAAGAGGCAGATCCAGGTTTTATGGGACCTGAAGCTTATGGAATTGGGGGACCCTTTCTGAAATGGACGCTGTTATAGGAAGGTCCCAAGATGGCTGTCAAAGTCCCAGGCATTCCATATAGACACAGTGCGGTATGGACAAACAAGAGATGTTTCCTTCCCTGTACCTCTTTTTATTAAGGAGCAACACTTACCTGAGAATCCTCCTCAGCGTCCGTCTCCCATGTAGGAAAGATTGGGTAGAAAAATAGATAATCTCTCCCAATTCTGAGGCTCTACAGTTGTGGTGGTAACAAGACATTTTAGGAAATACATTATCATCTGCACGCCAAGAAGACAATCCACCCCTGTGTTCTAGAAACAGGATATAATTATTGTACAAGATACTCTTAAAATAATTATGCTGGGACAACAGGGATAAACCAAGGCTGTCCTCAACAAATTAGAACAATGGCCACTCTACTTGCTATGGACGTGAGTGACTAGGTGGCTTCCCTCTCCTTTTCCCACATCTGAGTTGTCTTCCCTTATGAAGATGAGTTTCAACTCTCCCCTTGGTTCACTGCTGGAGGACTCTGACTCATGTTCCTCACTGACCTCAGTTGGCACCTGTTTTCTGTCAGCTGACTGGTACTGCATTATTTTCTCCTGAAGCAAGAAGGCATGAGCCATAAGTTCTCAGAAATAATCAAGCATATGGTGATCATAAGCCTTGACCAGAATCAAACTGGGAAATTATTAGCTGGAGATAGTTGACTGGAAGATAATGTCTCCCCAAGTGAACTGAGAGAACACCAGTCCTGGAACGTGCTCCAGGAAAAAGGGATTCTGTCTGAAGAAATGCACCTTCATCTTGAAGAGTCATAGTGCACATCAGTATGTTAAAAGAACTCCTGCCCGGCATGGTGGCTTGTGCCTGTAATCCTAGCACTCTGGGAGTCCGAGGCCAGAGGATTGCTTGAGCTCAGGAGTTCAAGACCACCCTGAGTAAGAGCAAAACCCCATCTCTACTAAAAATAGAAAAATTAGCTGGGCATTGTGGTGTGTGCTTATAGTCCCAGCTACTCAGGAGGCTGAGGCAGGGGGATCACTTGAGTTGGTGGTTGCAGTGAGGTGTGATGAAGCCACTGCACTCTGCCTGGGGTGACAGAGTAAGACCCTGTCTGAAAAAAAAAAGAAAAAAGAAAAAGAAAAGAAAAACACAACAAAAAAGCCTCCTGAGAACTCCTACCGTGAAGAAACGCAAAAACTCAAGTTTTTCCACAAATGTACAAAACCAGGGAATCCTTTTTAAACATGTAAATACACACACACCTCCCCCCCGCAATGATCAATATGCTGAAGAATGCTTCAAAAAACTTAGAAAAAGAAGATGATACATTAGCCTCAAGGCAGGAAGACCAAGAAACGGGGACAAAAATAGAATGGCCCAACATAGTAGACTAATCCTAGAATCAATGCCCTGGTTCTCAGTATGTTTTAGCAGCCCTAGGGCTGGTCTACACATGAATTCATACGGGGCTGATTCTTGATCCAGGGGATGCCTCAGTTATTAGGTTAATCTGTTACTCCCTGAGAGCTTTGGTCTATTTCAAGATAGGCCAAGGAATGATGAGTAACAAGGAAAATTGCTTCTCTCACCTTTCCATTTATTCAGGTTTCCAAAATTTGAAGTAAATAAGCAGTATAAACTCTATCTAGATGGTCCTGGAATCATGAGATTGCCTATTAAAGCATCAGTTTGCAAAATTTTTTATTTCAAATAGCAAAAAAGAATTGATAGCATAAGACACACAGTACTCATTTGATTCTCATACTATAAATATTTTCTGAAATGTTACATCACCTTTTTTTTTTTTATGTCTTACATTAGCATAAGGCATAGCCTGGATTCTGGAATTACTTCCAGTAATCTCAGCTCTATTTGCTGTCTGTAAACCCTTAAGCAAACCACATTACCTCTCTGCCTCAATTTTCTAATTCTCAAAATAAGTACAATAATACTATTTATCTCGTATTTGTTTTACAATTCTTGTGAGATTTTAATTAAGAAGTGCACTATGCTGTGAATATAGTTAAGAAAGAACTCATTGTTTTTCTGTTATTACAGCACCTCTCAATGCTTTATAAAATTTTTGTATTTGAAAACTGTTACTCCAACTCATTGCACAGAAAGTAATTGGATATAAGACAAAATTAGATTATTTTCTTTATTCAATATCTTCTTTCTCCTTACTTTGGCCTCTGGCTTTCTTTGGTCTTGGGGAACTGCTTTTTGAGACTCAGCTGTCACTTAGAGGATTCCTTCCCTTCCCATTGCAGTCTGGTCTATACTGGCAATGACTAAACTGTTTCCAGTGTGGCCTTAGGAAAAGAAAGCTCACGTTGGAATGACAATTCCCAAGGCAACACAATCTTAGCCAGCAACATTTTTATAGTACTTCCATCTTCTTCATTAGTTCTTATGTTTTCTCCTTTATTGAATTTGTAGATAGGAGCTACAAATTCAAATTGGTTTGCCTCTAAAATCTGTTTTCTTTTCATAACATCACAATAATAACAAGAGCAACAATCTCACTAATAAAAAACTAACATTTACTGAATATTTACTTTGTACAGAAACCATACTAAATTATTGCCCTGCACTATCTTATTTAATCCTAACGGTAAACCTGTAAGAGGTAGAACTTCATCATAAATGAGAAAAATAAGGCCCAGAAGTGTGAAGCAAACTGCTCAATGGCATGCACAGTAGGAGGTGGGAGAGTCTAGATTCAGATTCACTTATAGCTGACTCAAGAGTCCACACTTTTAGCCCCTCTGTGCTGCTGTAACATTTTCAGACATATTTTTGCCCTTTGACGATTAGAACAATATCATTTATAGCAACAAATTGAGAAAAGCTAAGGCTTTGGCTTTTTTACGTAAGTAAAATAGTGTCATAACAAGATGGCAGCAGGTTCAGGACCATTCATTCATGTCCAGAAAGCTTAGCGAATACCAGTAAAGAATGACCAGAGGCAAGGCAGTTTATGTTCAGATAAACAAGGTAGATTTGTTTCACCTCTGAGAAGCCTGAGGGGCTGAATAGGATCTCACAGGTGGGTTTTCTTCATTCTGATTCTCTCTGGCAAGAGGACTTGAAACAACCCACGTATTTCTCTCATTATAAATCTCTCTTATCTTAAAATTTTTGGTTCAAAATTTATACTACACAAGAAGCATTTCCTCATCTAAAACAGACTGTCATCATTCACACTACCATGGAACACTCAAGTGACATCCTTTTTTGTGAATGTGATCATAACTGAAAATTGCGCACAAGGTGGGGAGAGCGCTGGCCGCCCCCCAACAGTGAGTTTTGAGGTGGGCCCTGGTAATGTCTAGAAAGAGAGAAGTGATGATGAGGAAGTAACTGCAAAGTATTCGAGGCAGAACCAAGCCTGGTGGCTGCTCTCCTGTCACCAAAACATCATCTAGGCTTATAAATCACCTGCTGCTGGGGCTACTAGGGAAAGGGATAAAGGAACTGAAAGGAACAATCGTGACAACCCTGCAGCAACAAATCTGAGAATGTTTTGAGACTGTGGCTCCCTCTCCAGGTAAATACTCAATAAAGATACCCATGCATAAGGGTGCGCGGAGGTGGAGTGTCTGTGGTGCGGAGTGGAGGGAAAGTGCTTTGTGGTGTTCCAAGCAAATTGACTGAAGTCACACACGTGACAGAGACCCAGTACAGAAACCAGGAAAGTGGTCTCTGCCTCCCTGGCACCTGCCAGGAGAATAATAGACACACGATGACTACAGTCCTCTCCTTGTCCATATATTGACAGTAGAGTATGCTTAAAAATACTTAAAGATAGCAACATACAGGCAGTGTGTACAAATTGCAAGCCAAAAACACAGGTGAACAAAAATTACTTCATTTTTATATCAGAATTTTGTTTCTATTAAGATTTTCCTTTCTAATAAGTAGTGTAAACTTGATATCAGTCAATCATATTTTTTTTTCCTCTTACCCTAGGATTGCATCTAAATTCTGAGAGAAGCTAATGGAAATGCCAAGACATTGGATGGGGGTGAGGTTTGAGGTAGCTTAGGTGTCTGATCTGAGTTATCTTTTACCAAGGCCATAATCAGTTGACATGTTCATTCCAGCCTTTCAGAAGCTCTATGTGTTCACCAATGGCCACTAATCACCATTTCCATGTTACTCTCACGTATGTGTGAGTCACTTCTGCTCCCTGCTATTACCTCCTAAATAAACTATCTATAAAGAAGTCATTTTCTGAAGCTCTGCTTTCAGGAGAAACTAAGTTAGGCAGATCTTTAAAAATAAAAATTTCAAAGCTTGAGCAGGACCTTTGTTTAGCTATGGGATCAGCATTAAGAGGGACATGGCTTAATACTGGCTCTTTCTCATACTCTAGGCTCAAGAAGACACAATTTGAAAGGGGTGGTATTGTTGGTAGAATGAACAAATGGAACTTTTATTTCAGTTTCATTATTACAGTAAGTCTGTATAACAAACTATTCCAAGACTCAGTGGCTTACGACAACAAGCATTCATTCTGATACAAGTTGACAAGGTGACAAGTTCAGCTTATTTAGGCTGCACACATCAGGATAGCTCTGCTTCATGCTGTGAGCTGGCTGGGCTTGGTTCCAGAATGTGGATTTGGCTTAGATCTGCTCTATACATATCCGTTCTGGAAACCAGGTTGAAGGAGCAGTAGCTCTTGGGGCATTCTTTTCTCATAGTACTGGATTACTAAAAAGCAAAAGCCAAGCCGATTGTACAAGCACATTTGAGGCCCTTGCTTTCATCACATTCATTAATATTCCACTGGCGAAAGCAAATTGCATAGTCAGGCTCAACATCAAAGGTCCAAGAAAGTATACTCTGTCCACAGCGGCAGGGGGAACAGAGTGGCTAATCCCAGCTCTCATGTGTATTAATGCTATGGCCTTGCAAATTGCAAGGCAGTTAGAAAACCATTTCTCTTCCTCCTCGTGGGTTTAAATTCGTATTTAAGAATTAGTGTTTATTCTTGGGACATGTGAATATGTTTGTGTTTGTACTCACAGCCTGCATGAAGTTAATCCAATAGTTACCAAATGAATATTCAAAAGAAAACAGACTGTCAAAGGATGAATGAATAAAGGAATAGTGAGATATATATCTATATGAACGAATATTATTCTTCCTTAAAAAGGAGATCCTCTCACTCGCAACAACATGGAAGAACCTAGAGGACATTACGCTAAGTGAAATAAGCCAAACACAGAAAGAAAAAGACTGCGTAATCTTATAGAAACAGAAAGTAGAATAGTGGTTGCCAGGGGTGGGGAGCAGTGGGGAAAACTGGGGAGATGTAGGTAATGCAGTTATGTAAGATAAATAAGTCCAGAGATAATGTATAGCATGAATAATATAGTTGATAAAAAAGTATTGTATACTGGAAATTTGCTTAGAGAAGAGTGTTTAGGTACTTTTACCATTAAAAAAAAGAAGAAAAAGGTAACGAAGTGAGAGAATGGATATGTTAATTTGCTTGACTGTAGTAATCATTCCACTGTGTATATATACATCACAACCTCATGTTATACACTTTAAATCAATAAATCAATGAATTAATCAATAAAAAGAAAAGAGACATATCTTCAACCCTTCCTTATGGAAAGACTTTGAAGATGTCTGGACATGAAGGACAAAACCCTCTTGGGACAGCCCTGGAATTTCTGAAAGATCATTCTAGTTTGACTGAATAACTGTGGCTTAGGAGGAAGGAATGGAGTCTGGGGGAAAAACAGTCCCCAAGGGGAGAAAGGTCAGATTTTTAAATGGTGGGTGGAGATTCCAGGGATGAAGGTTCAAAGTGGGAGGGAAAAGTGAGCCTGAGGACAGATCAAAGTTGGTACTTAGGAGAGTCTGAGGATTAGCTGTTATACTCTGTCCTATAAACTAAGTCATGTCTGGCGAACTGTGGGGAATCATGTCTCTACGTACAGTAAGTCCTTTTAGCTTTTTTTTTCCCCCTCAACATTTCAGTTAAGGCTCAGTCATACAACTTTGTGTGTTGTCAAGAAAGTAAAGATTGGGCTAAAGAGGAAAATAAAACATACCTTATTCAGGTAGATTCTTACATTGCTTCCTAGAAAGCCCATTTTCCTTAAAAGGAATTAACTTTTTAATGTAAACTTTCAACTTGTTTTTTTTATAATCCATTTGGGAAACACAATAAGAGAAAGAGATCCTGTTTTTATTGGAAACATAAGCTTTTTTCTTTTTGACTTAGTGAGAAACCATTTATTCTTCTGATTTATAAGCATATTTTACAGATTCTGGTTAATACATCAGGTGTATAATGTGAGAATTCCCTTAAGAATGCTAAGACCACACATGTTAAACTCAGCTACACATTGTATTAGGCCATTAGACAAATGTCACTTTTAATATCACAACACATACATACATATATATATTTTTTTCATTGACAGAGGAACATGCCTTTCAAAAATATTTTATTAGATGAAACTTTCTTATTCTCAGGAAAACTTTTGGTTCTTTAGTACAATTTATTATGCCTTTTAAAATTCTGTTTGATAAAAGCATTGGTATATTATAAACACCTGTAAAGAAAATATAGCTTAAAATTCCAAGGGAAATATTATATAAGTTTCCTCTTTTACATTTTCACAAAAATCCACACAGGCACTAAGAAAGACTGACAAAACTGTTTTATGTCGGAACAATATACTCCAGGTTGGAAACATTCAAACATGATTTTATTTAAATATTAAAGCTTCTCGAGAGTGAACCTTTGGCTACAACCCAATGAGTTGGTTGGGGTTTTAACCTGGAAAAGATACTATTAGGAAAGATTAAAAAGAAAGCTTCATACATTTAGCCCTAGATTAGGAGTGGGAAAAGGATGAGTTCTAATACCAACTTTTTTATTTATTACCACTTATTGGCTTCTCCGTGCCTTAGTTTTTGTTTTTTAGTTGAAAATTAATCTAATAACCCTCTGATCCTTTTCGGCTTTAATACTTTTTGATGTGCTGCGATATTAAAAATTCTATCCAACACTTTATATCAAACAACATGTGAAACTTCTAAGGACAGAGAGATACGAGCTATATTTTAGGAGAACAGTCTCTCCGTATCACAGGTATTACTCTGGAAATACACTCACTCTGCACAAATTCAAACAGTAGAATTGCAGGTGAAAGTTTGTCTTACCAACTACAATTCAAGTCAAAGTGAGAAACAGACTAGTATTCTCTTCCTGAACCAGTTCAATGCCATCAGAGGCCTTATCAATTTCAAACTTCATGAAAGAGTTGTGAACAGCAAATTCAATGGGAGAAAGCCAAAAATTGCAGGTGGTTGGCGCCTATGTGGGCATGTTGAAAGACGGAAGCTAGGAGGTTAGCAATGAATGAATTAGTATAAGAGAGCATCCAGGTGGGGTGAGATTAAATGAATATGTCAAACTAGATTTCAGAGGTACTTTAGGGGTCTAAAATACTTTTGTTTTTTGCCTATAAATGCAACCTAATTG
The DNA here is from genome assembly GCA_004363605.1 of Indri indri. Classification (NCBI taxonomy): domain Eukaryota; kingdom Metazoa; phylum Chordata; class Mammalia; order Primates; family Indriidae; genus Indri; species Indri indri. Next base: position 4,599 of record RJWJ010009871.1, on the reverse strand, counting down.
GATCATAGCAAACTTTCATAATTATTATCATAGAGATCGTGCCTAACAGAAGTTGAGGGTAGTTTTTTTCCTAATGAAATTACACTTTGCACACACTCATTTAGTGCAATAATGAGTCACAGGGCCATTGTAAGTAGCACGGAGCAGGGTGCCATGGGGACCCGGAGCTCAAGTCTAATCAGGCAGCTGTTACTCAGCTCCCACCAACTGTTGCCATGAGGAAAGATGGGTCTGAGAATCGGGTTTTATGTGAAATCTGATATTTTCAATAATCACTCACATTTTTAAAACATTCTGTATACCAAACAAAATCTACCTAAGGGACAAAATAAGGTCTGTGGGCTGCCAGTTCCATCTTTTGATTTGAAGCTTGGAAGCAATTTGATGAGAATTTGGATACTATCAGCTCTAGATTTGGAGGAGATCTTTTAGTGTCAAAGAACGAACATTCAGTTTTCAAAGATCCAGAACAATTTGTTCTAATGAACACGATTTGAGAAAACAAAAACAAAACCTGTCATTGGTTTTCCCTATTAGGAATATTTTCCTGTTATTACATCGGTTTTCCATGTGATGATAAGTGGTTTCCTGTTATTACTGTTAAAAAAAATTTATAACTAGGAATTTTCCAGATCTAAGTTTTTTTCTGAGAAAGTGGTATAACTTAGTTCTCTCAATATTTAGTTTGTGGACAAGAAAGGAGACAGGTAAGGAAAACCTTCAGAAGAAGGGGGACTACCTACAGGAAGAGACCAGGGCCATGGATGCCTCTGCATGGCACACAAGTCAGAGAAGAACATTCAAACCAGAAAATGCAGATTTCACTGTCTGTTTCTAGATCTAAATAATCCAGCTTTCCCCCAAATGATGAGACTGCGACTCTGGGAATGAGTAGTACTTTGGAGTAGAAAGGCACTCTTTCATTAGAGACTTTCCAAATGCTTTCTTGGTATTGAAATTTGAAGAACCATGTGGCAAAGACAGGGAACAAGCTGCAGAAAGTTTTTTTTTTCTCTCTCATTCTTTGTAGATTACTTTATCAAATTCATTGATTGCCCAGGTTTTGCCTTTGCATTTGAGAAATGAAATGGGCTCAAGGACGTGTTCTAATGTAGTGTGAGGGCTGTGTGTCAACTGTGACTCCACAAAGAACAAAACACTTCACTTTTGTAGGTAGGAAAGATGTGTTTTGAAAGATGTGCTATGACCAGTTTTGGAAGCTAGATTTCCTACTTGAGCTCATCCCCTTCAAATGTACAGTTTGGGGAGAAAAAGGAAAAGTACCATAAAGGATATTATAAGCCTAGGAATCAATGGCAAAACAACCGCTTCAGACACAGGCAAAATCTAAGGGTAAGGAAGAAGCATGAATATTTCCAACTTGGGACCACACACTTATTTTAATTTTCCTCATTCAGAATGTCCACCAGAGCTTGAAGCAGCCGGTCGTCTCTGTGCTTGTAAGGTTTTGTGTTATAGAAAACATCAACATAGTCATTATACAGACTGTCCTCAGAGTCTTTAAGCTGGGAAGGATTGTTCAGCTTTTCCAGGGCTTTGTAGAAGTTTTCATAAGGGATGTTGAGCTTTGCACTTGGGGACTTCTTTGGCGATTGCTTTGGCGGCAAGTTTTTGCTGAAAGCACTCTGCAGGAGTCGCAGCATGGCCTCGGAAGGGGCTCCCTCTGCCAGCTCATCTCTTCTGCCTTCCACGTTGCCGCTACTGGGGCTTTGGGACATCAGGGGCTTCTCGTTGGAGTCCTCTTGTTTGGGTTGCTCCTAAAACACAAAATGCCACCCGCAAAGGAAAGAAGCCTCATTACTTATGGCCAGGTGAGCTTGCTGCAGTCCTAGCACATGCCCACTGCGTGTCCCTTAAGAAGCAAAGTGGGGAGCCCAGAGAACGTGAAGCTGGGGTCACATGGACTTGGGTCTCGACCCTCATTTGTCTGCTTACTGAAGTACTTTTGGCAACCATTTTAATCTCCCTTGGCTTCTCCTGCAAAGCAGTAATAAGAACACCTCCATTTCCGGTGGTTTTGAAGATTGAATGAGATGGTATAGATAAGTGCTCAGTATGTGTTAGTTTCCTTCACTTGCCAGTGTGCTATAGTGGGATCCATCTGGGAAGAAAAGGATATTAAAATATCTAACAACTCTTACAGAAGACTCCCACCAGGTGCTGTAGTGTGGGAGCAGATTCCTGGAGGTGCTTACTCTGTCAGATCTACCCTTTTAGCCTCTGTGTTGCCAAGGGAGAGATTGAGGTGGTGGGCTGGGTAGGAGGAAACTGCAGAGCTCAGGAAGCCACTCTTGGTCAACTGCTGTGGAAATGTTTCAATGTTCTATCAACAGAAGGACCCTGGTAGTACCCCTTAAGGAATACCAGAGGGAGAAACACTCATCAGGTTAGCCCACTTCCCAGACTGTGAAGAAGAGGCCCTGGGACTCAGGCCCTGGAGGGAAGCCACTTTGCAGAATATGAATGGGGCCAGAATCTGAGCTGAAGCCTTCACATGGTTAGTTTATAAATTTCTTGAATAAATACCTTTCTTCCAAAATACCCAGCACAGAGCCAGACCTATTTAGGGCAGGCCATTCTGGAAATTCTGAACACCTGCCTACGACATCAGAGGCACTGTGCTAGTGGCTGAAGAATACAGGGATAAAGAAAGTGGGGTTTCTGCCCCCCACTCATCTGATGGGCAGAAGCCAGCAGCTCCAGTAGGCTGAGACCCAGGAATGTGAGTGACTTACTTTAGCTATTCAATCACATGTTCTGAGAGAAATTGTGATTCTATAGCTCTCCTTAGTGTTACCAAGAAACATCAATTAAAGAATTAGGAAAGAGAAGCCCACGTGATTTTGCCACTTGAGCCTTATTTTCCCTTCTGCAAAATGGATATATTAATGCCTATCTTTCCTAGGTTATAGGGACTATGGGTTAAACGAGATAATGTGGAAAACGCTTAAAAACTAAGTGTAATGCAAATGTTAGACATATGTGATCATGCATGAAGACAGCTTTCTTTTCAATTTGGTATCTGTCATAAATGGAAAAAATTTGTGTTAGGGGATTTAATAATTTGAATTCATTCAGTTTTAATTTCTAAATTGCAGATAAAAGAACAAATAAAAAAATAAGCTTTCATCCTATGGAAAATAAACAGTTTACCGCCACCACTCCTTTTCCTCCCCTTCTAGACAGGGAGGAAAACACTTACTCCCTGTCTAGAAGTTAGATACAGCTTCATTCACTACGTTGTCTACTGCAGTTCAAAAGAGAGCATGCCAACCACAGAGCCACACAGACCTCCCCCAGATCCACCATCTTCTCCACCCCTCTCCTGTCATTCTGGACCGTGTTGTAGGACGTGTACACACGAGGCTGTCTCATGTGCTCTGGCTGAGAAGATGTCCCATGCAAAATCAGCTTCCAGTTCACAATCCTTCCTTCGTTTTGCATTCTTCCAGACTAATGAATAAGCATACATATATTTTAGTGTGTGTTTTCAATAACACAAAACAAACTCATTCCAAATATCTAAAAAGGATTTCATAGTGAAAATCTAATTTTTAAGATTCTATGCATTTCATGTGTGGAGATCTGAGTCAAAAGAAATCATTGAATTCATTCTTGCTATAAAAATCGACAGTTTGTAGGTTCAACAGTTTAGAAGCTAATTGCTTCATAATCAAGCATTTAATTAAAAAATCAAAACTCTCTAAATAAATCTTCTTTCCCATACTGGATGTGTTATTGAAAAGCCAACTGTACCTTGCATAAATAAAATTATATTTCCCAATTATCAACTTATAGTAACATTTCATTGGGAAAAAAGTCAGTCTCTATGCAGTATTATGAATAAACTCCAGCATTAATCATTCCTTACAAATTATATACTTATGAAAAGAAGAATAATTTTCAGAGGCTCAATAATTATGTTATAAATAATATGCTAAAATCTAAAGTATTTTTTAAAAATCTAAAAGTGCAGGGTCAGATTTAGCAAACTTGATAAAAAATAATCCCATGTTGGTAAATAGGTTTCCTTAGTTTTCTCGTGGTGAAATTGAGTTAAAGCATAGAGGCCAAGTTCAAGAACAGAACAACACACTAAGAACATTTTCTTGCTTTATCTATGAGAGCAGGATTTTTTACAACTTCCATTTCTAAATCACAACTTCAGCAGTCTTTAGGAGAAAGCTATCCTTAGACCAAAAAAAAAAAAAAAAAATGACTATAGAATTTGTATTAATTTGATTGACATCTTTAAAAATTTAAAGTAATTTCTTTTTAAAAAGTTATCTAGGCATTGAAATCTACACTGCTGATACTTATCATACTTTCTCTCAGAAGAAACTCAAAGACAAAGTGCTATTCTTTTATATTCTCACCTATAGAGAATGCTGGAGAAATGATGCAAAACTAAATAATTCATTTATTTTGGCTTTTTGCTCACACATTTTTGCTCTGTCCTTTCAGTTTTGTAACTGTGTGTTAAAATTACAGAGGGATGTCAAAGTGTGTTAGTAAACAGCAAAAAGGAAATGAGAAATGCTTTTCGGTTTGTCTCATGATTAAAACTGATAAAAAAAA
>RJWJ010009870.1:0-48702 GCA_004363605.1 Indri indri | reverse complement strand
TTGATTTGGGTTAGGCAGGAGAATATAGATTCACAGCATTAAGTGGTTGAAAAGCAAGAAAGCATTTTTTGGATATGTTGCCAAAGACATGGATATTCAACTGCATTTTTCCATATTTCAATTGAATCTTTCTTAGCATCAAACAATGACTTTAAAATGTCATCTGCTGAGAGCTCAGTCAATTCCATCTGTAGTTCTTCAGGTGCCTTGATGACTGAAATGCTAATTTGAGTGTGATGTCATGATTCTCAAAGTCAGTGAACCTTTTGTTGTATTTTCTAATTAATAGGTCCATAACAGCTGTGTATTCTTCAAATGATTCACATATATTAATATCATCCCTGCTCATCAATGACCTTTGCTAACTGGAGAAAATGTTCATGCAAAATTTCCTTTTGAAGAAGAAGTGTTTTGAAAAAAGATAGCTTTTTTCCAAATGCTTGGATTTTTTGCCACATATTATATATAGATTTAGTTTTACCTTGCAAAGAAATATCAAGTCGTTTTGATTTGACAGATCACACAGAAATGCTGCGTTCCTATAGAAATCTTCTTTCAATAATTCACATTGCTGATTTTGTTCTCCGTAGAATTTAACTATCCGTTCTTGCAGAGATAAAATTTTGGCTAACACCTGTCCCTGTGATAGCCAATGTACTTTTGAATGCTATGGCAAATCCACATTGAATACCTCCTAGTTCGACTTTAGCATGGTATGAAACTGACCATGCCGTGTTGCATTTGCATAAATATAGTTAACCATACTTATAACTTGTTGCGAAGTATCACTGAAAATAGTAGCTTTAGCACAGAGATTTTGCTGATGCAAGATACAATGAAAAGAAGTAAGAGCATCTGGATCTGTTAATACTTTTTTTATCCGTGCAATAAACCCTTCATGTTTTCCTGTCATGGAAGGTACACCGTCTGTTCGTACACTCACTAAATTTACCAAAATCAGTCCAACATCACGACATATATCTCAAAAGTTGTAGACAATATCTATTCCCCATGTTCTGTTCACAAGAGTACCCAAAGCAAGTAACTCTTTGTAGCAGAGAAAATCTTCTGTTGTGACCAGAATGAGTATAAAATCTGTGCTGAGTCAGTAGTATTAATTGATTCATCCAAAGCAATTGAATAATATATATTTTCCTTTTGAAGTATTGCATGAAGTTGTTCTGGTAAGTTGAAGGCTAGTTCATGTTGCCGATCAGTTATGGTTCTCCTTGAAAGAGGCAGTTGTTTGTACTTTGAAATGTTATCTGGGTCTAAGCATCCTACAACTTCGACAATACATTCTTTCACAATTGTTGCATCACTGAATGGTTTCCCTTTTTTCCCAAGTATACAGGCTACTTTATAAGTTGCTTCAGTGGCATTATTTCCAGGTCTTATTGCTGCTTGAAAGAATTATCTTTGCTTTTGCTTTTCATCTTTTAATGTCTAAATACAGTCTTTCACGCTTCTCCCTCTAATTTAAAATATTTGTTATCCTTATGAGTGTTATAATGCTGATGAGCATTGAATTTCTTTAATGTTGATATTGCAGTATCACAAAGCAAGCAAATTGTCTTATCTTTAGCAGAAACAAGATAATATTGTAATTCCCAATCCTCATTTAAAAAATCTGTTTTCTTCCTTCAGTGTTCTCTTGGTCTTCTTTGATGTGATGGGCTGTTCAGCAGACAGAATTAAAAACTACTGTCGAGCTGTGCAACTATTCACAAATTCCACTTCAAACAGAAACACAGTACACCGTTGTCAAAAGCTGATAACAGATTGGCATACGCGACCCCCATAAACTTACCAACCAGCCTCATGTTGGTAGTGGCGCCAGTCAGGCAGGAGAAATTAGAACTAAATCATGAGCATAGCAGCCATCAATTTAGCACCGATAGTTTACCAGTCAATCTGGGAGGATTATTTTGTTGAAACTTATTTTTTCTTTGGTATTTTAAATATGTTCATTTTAAAAATAAAAATGTAAATGATAAACATAAATGTATTAATAAAAATAAAAGGATTTGTTCCATAAAATTTGGATTTCATCAAAAGTCTGCACTTAAGGACCTAAAAGGCCACATGTGGCCTTAAAGCCACAGGTTCCCCACCCCTGCCCCAGAGATTCTGCCTGCATACACACTGTGGTATTTGTTGGTGTGGAGGAGAGAGGCCCCTTATCGTAGTTTACGAATCTAAAAAAACAAAAAAATTCCTGATCTGGGAATGAGAATCTTATCCCATCTTTCACACTGACTCACAGTGCAACCTAACTCTGTAACCTGTAACCTGTCCAGGACTTGGTTTTCTAATCTGTAAAATAAGAGTTTGTACTGGTTTTTCTGAGATTTCTCTCTGAAATTCTGTGATTAAGTGAGGGAATTTCTATGAAAGTGTTTGGCAAACTATTAGACACTACACGGATGTGTGGGGTGTTAATGATTGTTCTAAGTGTAGACAATACATTCACCCAACACATAGTTGATTGAGTTCTGGCTCTGAGGGGCACATTGCCATGTGTGGAGACTATGAACATGGCATGACATGGCCCCTGACATAAGAGCACAGAATCCAGTGGGAGAAACAGACATGTAAATAAGCAATGACAATACCATGTAATAATAGGTTCTTCAGTGGAGGGAAGCATGAGGTGAGTTTTGCCTTATGAAGTTTTTTGTGTCTTAAGGAGAGTGGTAGTGTTGGAGAGAGAAGGATGGGATTGCTGGAAGGCGAAACAGCCTACCCAGGAAACAAGGGAGTATAAACAAGTGAGGAGCGTTGCAGAACTACAGGTATCATTGGTGAGGTTGGCTGAGCACAGGTCCCTTGTAGGGGAATGTCAAGCAATGAGGCTGGGGAGGTAGGACCTTGCATGCGACACTAAAGGGCTTATACGCTGGAGCCAGTGAAGCAGAAGCCCTCTTAATGTTGTGGTTTTAACTTTTCATTTTAAGATAATTGCAGACTTAAAGAAAGATTGCAACAATTGTACAAAAATTCCTGTATACTCTTAACCCAAATTCCCAAAATGTTAAAATCTCATATAACTGTGGTATAAGAAATTAACACTGATACAATGCTATAATCTACTGATCTTATTCAAATTTCACTGATTACTTCACTAATGTTCAATTTCTGGTTCGGGGTTCAGTTTGGGATCACACATTATGTTGAGGTAAACTGTCTCCTTAGTGGCCTCTAATCTCTAGTGATTCCTCTGTCTCCCTTTGTCTTTCATAATTTTGACCTTTTTGAAGAGTACTAGCCAATTGTTTTGTAGAATTCCCCTCAAGTTTGGTTTTTCTGATGTTTCCTCATGATTAGATTCAGGGTAAGCAATTTTGGCAAGAACACCGTAGAAGTAATGTTCTGTTCTTCTCAGTGCATTATATCAGGAGGCATTTGCTTTCAACTTGTCCCATTGCTGGTGGTGGTAATTTTGGTTACTTGCTTAGGGTGGATATCTCCCAGGTTACTTTACTGTAAAGTTACTACCTTTGCCTTTGCACTTTAATAAGTATCTGGTAAGGATACTTTGAGAGTATGTAAATATCCTATTTCTCCTTCCTATGTTCACTAATTTTTAACATCTAAAGATACTTCTTAACTGAAACAATTCCAGTAATGGGTTTTACCTGGATGACTCTAGGACCAAATTCATGTTGTTCAATCCAGAGCTGTTTCTCATCTCCAGTGTAGATGTGCTCACCATTTGGTTATAGGATGTGAGCAAACCAGATGGTGTTCTCTATAACCCAGAGGTACTTCCACTGGCCTTTTTCCTAAATTTCTGCCACTTGCTGGCCTAGCTAGTATCCTTCTCTCTTGGGTTCAGAATGAGTGCTCTCTGCCCTAACATAAAACCTGGAGCTGTAGGCAATGGTCATATGATTTGACAGTATCAAGGAAGCATTTCTTATTGGCTTTTCCAGAGAAAGAAAATAAGCAAGCCAGCAAAAAGAGAGAAAGGAAAGGAGAGAAGGCTCAGTTCTTACCTTAAGAAGTAGCGTGGGGGAGATGTTTGTTTGAAGGTGGTAAACTTTTGCAGCATTGCTTTGTAAGGGAACTGGAAAAAGCATTTCAGTTTTTCATGACTGGGAGTTTAATTGAGTTTATAGAATTACTTGAAGAGAACTTTGGACTTGGCCTAAGAATTTTGGATTGTTCCTGACCCCAGGTCAATGGCCTACTTGAGCCAGGAAGGAAGAGAAGGAGTTGAGTTTTTTGCTCCAAAAGCTGTGGAGGGTACACCCTCTTCTATTCTGGAGTCCTGCTCGGTTTCTGAAAATGCCCTTGTGCCCTGTGAAACAACAGCCCTTTAAATATATTCCTGCCACTGCTGACGTAAGCTGATTAAACTGGCAGGCAGATGATGGAGGGAATGGTTACATGTCCCAGGCAGGAGGTCATGACAGTCGGATCTGTGGTTGACAGAGGAATTTCAACACGCGTTCACATCAGCTCCTAAGATAGATCGTCTGAGTTCCCCAGGCCTGCTTCGTGCCATCCTCGAATACACTTGGCTCCTTCTGGCCCGCAAGACTCACACTTCAGAGGTTTGGCTTGGTGTCCACAAATCAAATCAGGAAAGTGGTGACGAGTAGTGAAGCCCTCTTTGGGAGATACCACAGCATAGGAAAAGAACATCAGATCAGGAATCAGGTAATCTGGGTGGGGACCCAGGGCTCCAGATGGTTTCTTTGTTTATTTTTCTTATTGGTTTAATTCCCTACCACAATTTTGACATTTCCTTCTGGATGATTGTGATCTAAAGAAATAGCTAAGGAAGGCAAATTGGAATTAACATCTGGTTCATGGTCAAGACAATTGAAGTTTTCAGATTTTGTAAAATTATGGGTGCACAAAGTAGAGAAAAGGAGAAAAAGGGCAGGCATAGTTGTGACGGCGGGCTCTCTTTCCTAGTTCCACATTCTATAAGCAGTGCTGAAGAATCCAAAAATATACAGATAAAATCCTGTCTTTTTTCTTTTTCTTGCTTTTAAAAAAAATGTGCTTCTGAATGTCTGTGTACTTGCCTAAGAAAATATTTCTCAACCTCTCTGGAATATTTAGGGTTAATTAAAAATTATAAAAACATACCACAAACCTAGTGCACTCCTTATGCCTAGGGTTTACATAAAAGGTTGAAATGCTGTGGCTTGGAGACCCTAACTCCCTCTCCTCAACTTGCTGGTTTCAACCCTGTGTATTTGGCTTCGAAGTCCTAATGCCACAAGGAATGCGGAACCGACGAGTCCACCCCATCTACAGCTAGAAGGACATCTTGATTAAATTAGTGTCAAGGGGGGTGGAGAGAAAGGCACAGTCTCACAAAGGGCGTTTTGAGGAGCCTTGTAGCGCCTGTGGAGAATGAATGTTCTCGTTAAATATGGCCATGACCTGCAGCTCCACACATGCTGGAGACACAGCTCAATTGTCCCCAGGAGTGGGGGGTGGGGGTGACAGGGGCGAGAGGCCAGCCGGCAGCCATGCTCTTCATCTCGAGTCGAGAAGACAGCCTGGCATGGAAAGGCAAGAATGCAATAAGGCATGCCGTTGCTTTCTTTTTGCTAGAACTACAGCAGCAATTCTTTGATCATGGTCCTTGCTTTTGGAAGGGATTAAGAAGTGGTTTCCTTTCCTCTGGGTGTTCAAACCTTCCCTCTGCTCTTTGCTTCTCCTCTGGGTACTCAGAGGACTCCTGAAAGCACCCATTGTCTTCAGCCTCTTTCCACCCCCTTCCTTGGGGCTCCCCAAGAAAATTATTGCCTGAACTCTACAGGGCAAGAACGAGAAGCAGTGCCCACACTTGTCATTTACCCATCATCCTCCTCGCATTCATCCTTAAGTCTGAAGACCAAAGTGAAGAACAGATGGACTGTTGAAGGCTTCCCCGGGACCACGCGGGTCAGTGGGAAAGCAGCAATGCTTTCTAGCTGGGTAACCCCTTGGCTTAGTTCCATCTGCACCATGGCCAGGGTGCTTCATGAGACATGCTTTTGCCATTTGCCCTTTGAACTGCCAGCCTCCAAATACGGCAAATGGATTTAAAAGCTGATTAAGTTTTGGATTCCTTTCCCTTCACCAGAATATCCTAACAGCTTATTTTTATAGCTCTGCATATATGATTCTCTTTTGAACAGATGGAATCACAACTTTTCCAGCAGTATATACCTGAGGATTTAAAAACTGATAAATCAAGAATACTCTCTTGTATTATCCCTCACTTTCTTCTTGTGAAAATTTATGGCCTTTCTTCCCTCCCATCTTTATCCAATAATTATTGGGTGCTTACGATATGCAAGGCATCATACAAGACGAAGAGAATACAAATAAGACAAAATAGCACTGAACAGGAGTTTGTGAGTTCACATTCCGACTCCATCATTTAATAGCTGTTCCTGTGGGCAAATTGCTTGACCTGTCTGAGCTTTAGCATCTGTAGGTACTAAGTGCTTTATGTGCAGCAAGTAGAGGGGTGAAATCTGAGCTGGGTTTTTAGTGAATGAAAATGATTTCAGTAATTAAAGATGAAAAAGTGAAGAGTTGGTGAGTGGGGAGGGGGAGTGGGAGTGGAAGGACATTCCATATGGAAGGAACAGGCTTCAGGATGAAAGCACAGAAATGTGTGAGCGCTCTTCAAAGGGTGGTGAGTAAAAAGTTTGGCTAAATCAGAGTGTTGATGAGAAGAGTAGCTGAGACAAAGCTGAAAAGAGCCCTGAATGTCACACTAAGGGCACTAAGAGCCCTGAATGAACACACCTTATTCTGAGAGCACTAGGGAACCATGGAAGGTTTATTCATAGGAAAATGTTACAATAGTGCTGCTGTCTCAAAAAGACTGGGCCTCTAATTCAGGGACAGGCTGATAAGGGCCTGTGATGTGGTAGCAGTGACAGGAGGAATGAAAAGGAGACAGATGTCAGACGTATCATGAAGGAAAAATCAACAGCATGTGGCCATTTATTGGAGAGATTGGAAGTCAATGATTACTTCTTTCCATTTTTATGCTAGTATCACTTAGGAAAGGCCAGTGTGCTGTTATAGAATTTGAGATGGCTGGTAAAGCTGACATTCTCACATATGTCTCAGGAACTGGATGCCCAAATCCTCCTCAGGCCCCACATGGTCCCATAAAATACTTCTGTATGTGCTCATTTTTTGAACTTCTTGTAGAATTCCTCCATTTGGTGAACTTGGGGGTCACCACAGGATCTCTGAGATTTGAATCTGGATTCTTAATAACTCAGCTAACTTCAAGGATGCCCTTTATTTGAGGTAAATTCAGCCTCCTCTTTCTCTTTCATGGATTGTGGTTTTTGAAAAGCCCCTAAGGAAGTAATGAGGAACCATATTTAAAACCTCAGGCTTGCTTTTCTCTTGTTTGACCAGAATGCTTTGGTTACCATGTCCTGGGAAATGAACAACTTTAAAACGAAAGTGTGGTAAGCCTTCCCTATCATCAGTATCCATTCATTCTTTCATACGAAGCACATTTCAGTACTTATTAGGTAACTGGAATTGACTGGACCTGGTGAGAGATACGAATAAACATAAAATAATCTGTGCTCAAAAGTTTAAACTTAGAGGTGTGCTTCTGGAAATAGCAGCTTACTTAATTCAGACCGACTCTTCTGCTTCATTGGAGCTGCGTTCCCCCAAGAGGCATCTACCATTGTAGAAAATAATGCTGAGGGGTGAGAAGCTGAGCAGATCTTTTAATAGAATGGTAGGGCTAGCAGGACAAAAACTGGAATTTAAGACCAAGGAACGGACACCCAGGCTTTGGGACACCAAAGGGATATAACTTAGAAGTAAGGGTAAGGCAGAAATAGACTTCATCAGTCTCACAGGCATTAAAGCCTAGCTTCAAATTATCTTAATCTCTAATTGAATTAAGGTGATCTAGGATTGCTAGTGGCTAGGAGCAAATTTAAATCTTCTCTAGAGGAAGATACTGTTATCCTAGGCCTAATATAGCTCTCATTGTTTTTCATATACAGTGTTTGGCACTCAATTATAAATAATTAGGCATTTGAGGAAATAAGATCTGTGACCAAAAACTAAGAGAAACAACAGACTCACAGGAGATCCAGGTAATGGTGTTGTCAGACACAAACTTTAAATTAACTATGTTTAATATGTTTATGAAATTAAATGATAAGAACAAAACTGGAAATAATAAAGAATCAACTCAAAATGGATCAAAGACATAAATGGCTAAACCTAAAAAACTCTTAGGAGAAAACATAGGTATAAGTCATCTTCATGACCTTGAATTAGGCAATGGTTTCTTAGATATGACACCAAAGCACACGCAACAAAGGAAAAAATAAATAAGTTGAATTTCATCAAAATCAAAAACGTCTGCGCTTTAAATGACACTATCAAAAAAATGAAAAGACAACCTATAGAATGAGAAAAAAATATTTTCAAATCATTTATCTCATAAGAGTCTAGTATCCAGAATACATAAAGAACTCTTACTACTCAACAACAAAAAGACAAACAACCCAATTAAAAAATAGACGACAGACTTGAAGAGGCATTTCTCCAAAGAAGATACACAAATGACCAACAAGCACATGGGAAGTTGGCTTTATGCTCCTCTTTGTCCGACCCTGGCACCTGGGGTCTCAAGAACATGCTCTCAGGCCAGGCGTGGAGGCTCGCGCCCATAATCACGGCACTTTGGGAAGCTGAGGTGGGGGCATCACTTGAGGCCAGAAGTTCAGACCAGCCTGGGCAACACAGGGAGACCCTATCTCTACAAAATATTTTTAAAAAATTAGCCAGGCATGGTGGTGTGCCTCAGCTACTTGGGAGACTGAGTCAGGAGCATCACTTGAGCCCAGGAATTTGAGGCTTCGGTGAGCTATGACTGCCACCACATTCTAGCCTGGGCAGCAGAGCAAGACCCTGTCTCTAGAAGAGAAAAGGAAAGTGCTGTTTTCATAATTGAACCCTCAGGAGCCTCTTCTCTCGACAGTAGGATTCTAAGGCGACTCCAAGATTTCTAAAACTACACAGATCCCTCAATAAATTGGCTTTGCTGGTGGGTTCCTCTTTCTTTTAAAAGTATTTTATCAGCGATTTTCCCAGTGCCCCAGGCATTTCCTGTACGGGTGCTGCTGACTGTTTTACTTCCTACCAGGCTGCCCTCCTTCTCTTGGTAGTCACACTGCCAACTTTCACATGAGCCCTATTAACTCCTGTTCTTCCAGCCTCCTGGCCCAGCCATCTGGGAGCCACACAGGCATTCTTCCCAACCCCCAGCTCCTAGAATTTCTTACTGGAGTAGGGCATATGCTTTCAAGCACCTTATCATTCTGGCTCTTTTTTTCTGCTTTTCTCTCCCAGTTCCAAGCCACTGATTGCTTTTCCTCCTGAGTTCAATTTACAGCTGCTGAGAGATTTGAGCTCTCGTGTTGCCTGTTTGCTTTTGTGTCTTTTGTCCCTTGTGTCCTAGTCTACTCAAGGGTGCCCTCAGTCACCTAGATACCATTTCTATGCCTTTAGTGTCCTGCTTGGGAAATGGGTGATCACTTATCTTCAGAATGACTTCAAGAAATGCTTTGGCATGAGAGATCAGGGCCTGAAGACCTCCCACCCCCACTCAAATCTCAGACTTGATTGTCCCTTCCACTTTAAGGGATGTTGTTTTGAGCTTATTTTCTTAGTATCAGGACAGATTATTCAAAGAGAGTAAAACAACCGTGGAGGAACATTCAGAATGTTATAGGACTGTGCTGCCAGAGGTCCTAGGAGAGCAGAAGGCCTTCGGCCTCTTCCTGCCCCAACCCCCAGCTCCCCTGTCCCAGCCCAGTGGTACTCAGTCTTGTCTGGATTATGTGTTTCCCTGACAAGAGGCTTTGGTCAGTTGTAACAGAGCACAGTGAGCATCCACAGAGGGTAGAAGCTGAATCTGTGTCAAGGAATGGATTTTCTCCCAGAGCCACTAGTATTATTTGTGGGTTATCAATCAAGTGTTACCGCTCACACATTCCAGAGATCCTTGAAAAGCCTTAAGGAAATAGCTTTCAGAAACAAGTACCCTAGAGGAGATCCTAGATTTCATTAAACCAGAACTTGATCATGGGTAGTCTTGGTATTCTGTGACCTAAGTAGTCGGGAACTCCTACCTTTGGATGTTTAATTTATGACCCCAGTTGAACCACGTCCTAGTTGTGTAGCTAAGAAGGATCTTTTCTATGTAATCTACCTGCAGGAACAGAAGGTAATTGCATCCTCCTTAATTTCTTTCTACCACCCCCAGCCCCACCATTTCCTCCTTTCTGCCAAATAGTTTTTTCATCTTTACTTTGAGTTTTTGTTTTGTTTTGCTTTCTTTCCTCAGGAAAATTGCATTATTTCTTACGGAGTCATCGTTACTTTAGTTCTTACTAAAACTGGAGAGAAAAATGGATTGTGCAACAGCAGACATTAGGAAAAATGAAGAACCTTTTCCCCTGTGGGTCCATAGAGCCCCTATTGGAGGAATCGTGCCTGGGAAGTAGCTTCCGGAGGCCTTTGCAAGTCCACGTGTCATTAACATATTCCAGAGTACGCAGGGAGGCAGCAAAGTATGGTGGAAAGAGTACTCAAGTGGGTGTTGAGAAGGCTGGATTCTAATGTTATTATTAGGTGACATTTGTTGAACATAATAGGTGTTAGATTCTGTTTTAAACACTTTACACGGATTATCTCATTACTATTGTTACCCTATTTTACAGATGTGGAAGCTGAGGCACAGAGTGGTTAAATAACTTACCCAGGGTCATATAATTGCAGAGTAGAAGCAGGATTCAAACCATGCTCCAGAGCCTGCATGTTTAACCTTCTTCTAATACTGCATGTGGTCCATGATAGAATACTGAATAGCTGTGCGACTCTGGAAAAGTCGTTTCAGCTTTCTGGGCTCATCTCTGCAGTGTAACCAAAGGGAGTTCATGTGGGTAACCTCTGATGGAGTTCCCACTTTTAATAATCTATGTGAAGAAAAGGCCACTATATTGTTTTCTTCTTGTTGTTATGTGAAAGCATAGTGTTTAAGCCTGAACTAAACTTTGATTTAATTGATTCAACAGCTCATTATTTTATGGTTATTGTGTACCAAGCAGTGAGTTGGGCACCACAGAGGATTCAGAAAGATGCTTCAAAAGTTGTCATCTGTCTCCTCCATTAGTTTTAGATGGTTTCATGTTTTGGTAGCTTTGGGATTTTTTTTAGACTAAGTTTTCCAGATGATTAAACAGAAATCAAGTTGAGAAACCATTCATATTTTAGAAGATGAATCCTGAAATATGTATTGGGTCTTAAATTGTGTCAAGTTTCTGACATTTCCTTTTAATATATAACTTTGTCACTAGGAAAGTTTAACAATACCCATCAACTTCTGAGTGAAGGAGCTACTGGTGAGATTAGTTTTTATGGTGCTTGCAAGCTCAAGGGATTCTTTAAAAATGGAATGTGGCTGCTTTGGAAGTCACTGATTCTGAAGCAATAGCATTATAACCTGAGATATCTATTACTAATTTAGGAAGGCAAAATTAAAGAAAAAGAATTTACTGTCCATAGCTGGATTTTTTGAAATCAGATTTCTGTTTCTGGCAAGCTGGATTCAACATCTCGCTTGCTCCGGAGTTAGGTTATAGTGTGGAAACCTCTTGGCTGAGATAGGAACAAAAATTGATCTTAAACTGAAAACTAACTTTAAGAAATTTCATTTCTAATAATGCCTTGGAGATTGGAAGAAATTGCATTCTGATGGGCTCAGACGTCAGATTAATGTCCATCTTTCTGAGCAGATTGTAAACTTTTAAACTGTCTGTTTCGTATTCAAACCACAAGTGCCTGACACATCATAGAGGTTCTCTAAATATTTGCTGATGGATTCTTTATTGCTCACTCCCTGAAATCCAGCCACTTCTCCCTTGCCAGGATCCAGTAATTGAACCTGCTTTGAAGCATCCAATCGGCCACCTCAAGAGGGCAAATTATTTAGCTCCTGTCTTGGTTGGTGGACTCTTGTCCTCAAACTGCTATTTTCTTTATTAATTCCACAATGACAGTCTTTTGTATGTACCCAGTCTTTTTAAACCTGTGTATAGTGACTCATTAATGAGTTGTAAAATAAGTTTAGTGAATTATGACCAACATAAAAAAATAGGAAAGAGTAGGAAACATTCCATGTACTGCACGTAAATACTTTTATTGTAAGCATGCATATTTATACTATGTTACAATAAAAAGTATATATTTTTGAACATCCTGGTGTACCCATCTTCAGGAGGCAGAAGCACCTGTGGTGTCCCTCTTGTGGCAGCTCCTAGCCTACCTCTCTGTAAAAGTCTTACAATTCAGTATATTTATATTTTATACATCCTTGGTCTCCCCAGAGTATGAGGTCCTAACTGAATATCAACTTTTATTAGAGTCATCAATGTGGTATCCAAACCAATAAGTGAATGCTGAATAGAAAGAGCCCTGCTTGCATATATATGCAAGTAGTGTGGTCGAGGGGAAATCCGGAAGTCATTCCTGAGCTCTGACCTGCTGGATCACCACCCCCTGAACCCCTGCAGCGTCAGCACCCAGCCTCACACCGAGCCACCTATTTTGGTAGACTGAATTGGGGGGGAGGAGAGGCCAGTCACAGTGCCCGCCGTCACCTAGCAGTGGCCCTGCTGCCAAACAGCCGCTCCTTTGAGCCCTGTGCTCCCCACCGACAGCATTTCCGGCAAAGCGCCAGCTCATGAAACTTGGCCTCTTTGAAGTGGTGAGCGAGTACCCCTGAAACCATCACCTTATGTCTGGTGGCATTTCTCCTGCTGCCAGAGCTTAATACAGGGTCATATCCCTTTCCTCTGAAATCTAAAAAAGTGAATTTAATTTTAAACTGAAATTTTTTAGCAGTTGGTCTCTGAAGAATCTTTGGGGTGAGGAGGGGATGTGAACACTGGTAGAAGATATATGTGTTCTCGAAGATTGGATTCCTTTTTGGAAAACTGCTGACACAGGCCAATCAGCACAGAATTAAATGGCCCTACTCTACCTGCTGACAGGCTCAGCCTCGGATGGGGCTAGAATTAGTTCTCACCACATGGCAGAGACATGTCTCCCTCTCCCCGCCATCTCTTTCATGCAAATAGGGGGCAATTTGGGGACGGTCAAATAATACAGCTTTGAAATGTAGATAGCCAATAAACAGCCCCACCTCACTCCCAACTTGGAAAGCGTATTGGTGCTTATGTAAATAGAGAATCGGGTAATAGGTGATTTCCCTGGTGAGAACTGGTTTGAAAACCCTTTCAGAATTGAGGTTCTTTGGGAAATGTTAATAGGCACGCCCATCCAAGCCCAGGAAATGTACAGATTTAAAGAGGACCGAGGCGAATGACAAGCCTGGTGTCCAGGTAGCCCAGACCATGTAGCCTCATGTTTCCATACATTTCTGCTGCTATATCCTTTCTGTGAGCAAGGAGGCTTTGGAACATTACAGTCTTGGGGAGATGGCGCTGTGCATTTCAGTTCTGTTTCCATTGCTGTTATCTGTTGCAAAAGGAAGCTTCCCTACCCATTTTGTAAGCCCACAACTGGCAGGAGCTGTTGCAATCGCATTGTCTTCCAATCAGCCTCTCCTAGGCAGCAGGCAGAGTGAAGCACACTCTGGCTGAATGGTTGTGGTGAGTTTCAAAATAAAAGATCCCAGCCTGAGCACACCATCTCACTTCCCATCCCACAGAACGAGCATTGTTAACCGTGCCACATCTCTATTCTAAATTTAGGCATCTTTTTTTTTTCCAGGCAAAGATTACTATGCAAACATTTAAGAGAAAAACTTTGCCCAAAGTAATTTCCACCACCCGCGCCCCCCCCCCCCACTTCCATTTGGTTTCCTGCAATGTTTAGATGACTCATTCTCTTCCAAGAAATTTTAAAGAAAAGACATGCGGGCTGTATATTAGTGCACAAAGACTACTCTGTAAATTCTCTTTTTCTTCCCTGCCTAGAAACCCCTTGCTTTCTTATAGGGAACGGAAAGGCTCTACAGTCCTCATTGTCATGTACTCAGCCTCATCAGGTTTTGTTGTTCCTGGGAATAAATGTCCCCCTTGTCTTTGGGTGGGGCCCCCTTGTGGCTTCCCAGCTAGCTCACCCCCTCCGCAGTGACCAGCACGGAAGCCCTTCCTGGGGCCACGCTTTCCACCAAAGGCACACAGTTAAGGTCTCTGAAATAGAGAACGGGTTGCCTTTTATCATCTGCGAGAGGAGAGACGCTGACAATCTCCTGCCTCTCGCCTTGTGTCAGAATTGTGCCTGATTGCTGGGGGCTTTATCGTACATTCTAACTGGGTGAGCTACTTGTGTATCCCCAGCCCAGCCCTCAGCCAGAGGGAGTGGTAAGTTAGATTGCTTCAGCAGCCTGTTCAAATAAACAGGGATAATAGTTGAGGGGTCCTCCCAACTAATCAGTGCATGAAAGGAAACATCTGCCTGGGCTTAATTGCTATTTTATTGGTTACACTTTCCCCCTTCTCCCCTTCTGCCCCCTTGCCCACTCTGGGACTAAGTTATTTAAGTCATGGGTGAGCAACAGGGTGGAGGAATAGGAGCTTTCTCCTTTAACCTCTGCCATTTAAACACAAGGAAGTAGTAAGAGAGGATGGGAGGCTGGTAGGGGGAGCCGGCCTGGAGGTGGGAGGGCAGGCCAGTGGGAAGTGATACTTGTGGTCACTTCCTGACCCCGTTGCTGACTCTGGGCTGGCGGTGAGTCATTTTGCCTCACTTCACCTCCTTGCGCCTCTGCTGCTTCCACGAAGCTCAGCCTTTCTCTCAATGGGAAGCAGAGGCTGGCATGTGAGCGCGTAGATGCAGGGCATTCCCTCTTGTGGCTTCTCCCAGCAGTGGAGGTCATTGGATGGGGAGACACTGGGAATGGTGAATTGACTGGCAAGGTGCCCCTGAAGCCATCCATTTTGTAGAGCATCCGGGTCCCTAAGGAGAACTTGCTCATTATCCTCTAGGCTGTGGTGTGTAGCTAACCGACCGTTCACTGAAGGAGGTGGTGTTTGAAACTAACATGGACTCAGGGAGCCAGGCAAAAAGATCTTGTAGGATCACAGAATGGCAAAAGTTGGAAAAGACCTTAGACATGTTTTAGCCGAAGACTTTCATTTTATGGAAAGGAAAATAGAGGCCCAGAGAGATTAACCAGGTTGTCCAAAGTTATTTCCTTGGCAGTGGAGGAGCTGGGAGTAGGAGGAGACTCCTGCAGTCGCTCATTTAGGGCTCTTTCCACCCCTTTCCCCACTACCAGGGGTAAAAATTCATGCCTGCTCATGACAGAGGTCACACATATGGTATATTTAATAATGAATATCTTAATAGAGAAATGGACAGAGAACACCTTAATAGACAAGTAGTAAACCATAAAGGAAAAATGAAAATGACTGATAAACATGATTCACTAGAATCAAAGGACTGCAAATTACAGTAGGATAGCACATCAAATTGTCAAGACAAGAAAAAAGTGAAATAGCATTCTTACATGCTGCTGGTGGTATTTTAAATTGGTACAGTTTTTCTCAAGGGCAATTTAACAGTATAAATGAGTAGTCTTTGACCCAGCAATGTTACTTGTGGGAGAAAATAATGAAAAGTGTGTGCATAGATTATATACAAAGTAATTTAATATACCACATTTTTTATCACAAGAGTTTGGAAACAAAGTAAATGTCCCAGAATAGGAGCTCCATCAATATATATTAAAATGCAATAAGGAATAATGTATGGGGCAATGCTCACAACATATTTGTGAATAAGTTACAAAACAGTTTATAATGCCATCCCAATTTTGTAAAATGATAATGAGAGAGATGATTAGAAAAATATATAACAAAGTCTAGAGTGGTGATTTCTTAGTGATAGAAATTAAGGGTTGTTTTTGTTTTCTGGGGTTTTCTACAGTTTCCTTATTTATTACAATAAACATATATTATAATTGTAATCAGAAAAAATATTTTTAAGGTAAAGATGTATGTGTCTTGGTAAAAAGCAAGATATTAAATGAATATATTTGTGACATGAAAGTCCTCTTCCTTTCTTTGCCTAGGTGCTAATCTATTGGGGATGGGGGGCAGTATTATACCTTCCGTTTGGAGGGCATTTTTGGTATCTGAATTTTTAGTAGGAAAGAACTAGAAGGAGCTGGCAGAAGAAAAAACAAGGGCTTCTCCTCTCAATGACCCAGTGATGCCAATCAGTTTTATCCCCTACTCTCTTGGGCTTGGCATATAACATTCAGTATAAAAGGTGTGACAGTTTCCTTCCTGCTTCCTCATTCTTCTCTATTTTTTGCTGCTCTCTCTATGTAGATGTCAGTCTTGGGTGGCAGCAGCAAAGAATCTGAGAGCTACTACTGCTCAGAATTAACCAGTTGGAGACCCCTTAACATATATTATCAGAATCAAGTAACACTAGCTAATCTCGCAAGTAGTCAATATTGAGGTACCTCTGCCCTGGGAGTTTGGGGTTGAAATAAGGCAAGTGAGAAATATAGTTCCTTCCTGCTTGGAGTTTCCTATTTGGTTAGGGACTTTGAAGTCCTTGAATGTTTATATTCTTTTTCCTATCTCATCCTATCACATACACATCTTAATTTTGCTTTGCAATCCTCTGGAATGCTTGACTTACAAGTATCTGAGCAAGTGTGTTCCACCTAACAACAGTTGCTAGGTAGGATGTGGCTTTCAGGACTGCTCTTTGGGGACCAATAGAAAAATCAAAGGCTACAACCCTCCCTCCACATGATTGCCTTTGCTAGGCTATAGAAAGGGCACATTTCATTTTATTAAAACTCTTTGAGTAATCTGACCATAATTGGGTCTGATTGGAGTGGTTATCTGATTTGCTGGGTTAAATAATGGGCCTTAATTGAGTCTGGGTTATTTGTAGAGCTGATGTTGCCTTGTCTTTGTTGCCCCCTCCTTCCTCCTTCTGTTTCCCAATTAACCTTCATTCCTCTTTCCTTGCAGAGTAAAGAAGTCGGCCAGCAGCTCCAAGATGATTTGATGAAGGTCCTGAATGAGCTCTACTCGGTAAATCAGATGGGTTGCTTGGCTCTTTACCAAGCAGGGGGAAGCAGCATTTGGCAGCTTTCAGCCATAGTCGCATCGGCAACAGAATTGAACTGAGGTTGAGGACAGTGCATGGTCCCCATTGGGGGTGACCCCACCCATCTCTTTTTTCACATTCTTATTTTCAAAACCGAATGAGCCAAAAAGTACTTTCCCAAAATAAGATTCCTCCTCAGCTGTGCAGGCTGGTCCTGCCTTCCTTTGGGGCATAATCACTAGAGACCAGCCGAGGCCTAGGTCATCAGCACAGCTGACCCCATTTGCAGCAAACGAGGGACCCTGACCCTAATGGCAAGGAATGTAGCCTGCATTGCACCATTAATATGTGCCTCTTGGAAAGGATTTATTATTGTTCAAGGTTTCGCATCAGATCTTGAATTAATCTACAGTTCTGAGACTACAGCAGGTGCGGTAGCGGGAAGTACAGAGTCCTGAATGCCCCTAATATGAGGGATCAGTGTGCAGAGAGAACTTTGCACCAGCTTCCTGGAGTTTTATAAAGGCCAAACCTCAGTGAAGAAGCAGGCTGTGGGCTTGGAGAAGAGAACACAGGCTGTTCTGAAATGACTGGCACTTTAGGCACACGATGCCTGTGGCTGATGTGTGTTCATTCACGCACTGAGAGGGGGTGGTGGTTGTTTCTCCCCCAGCCATGTTTCATTAATTATAATTAAAATAAACACACTCTCACGCACATGCACACCAAGGAAATTCCTGTTGTCACACAGGGAATACTTAAATTGTACAGCTAACACCTTTCAGGGACACCTTCTCCAGTTCGCCTGTGCCAGTGCTCTGTGTCATTCTCCAGGGTTGCCCCATCCTGTTTGGAGGTGTAATTGATTCCCTGTGTTTACTTGCTTGCTTGCTGCCTCCATCTTTCCTTCCTTCCTTCCTTCCCTCCTTCCCTCCTTCCTTCCTTCCCTCCCTCCTTCCTTCCTTCCCTCCTTCCTTCCTTCCCTCCTTCCTTCCTTTCTTTCATTCTTTCTTTCAATTCGCAGAAAGAACAGGCACTGGTGACATGCATCACAAGCATTTGGGATCAGAGAATTCCGTGTTCTCGATCCAGAAGCCTAGGTGTGGCCATTTTGTCATGGCAACTGTTAAGCAAGTAAATAGGGTAGAATCATATGACTTTGTCTCCAGTGATGCTCAGTTTGTTTTGAATTTCTGCTTGGTGACTCTTCTGTGCCAAAGCCAAGTAGATAGATGGTACCCTTTGGTTCAGCTCCCAAGTTTTCACTTCTCTCAAATGAAGTTAAGGCTTTTTAAAAACAGAAACACGTCGATGCGAACCATTTTCAGACTAGATGGGTTTCCTGAACCTTGTCTTTTTAATGCTTTATTTCTGCTTTTTATTTTTAGAGTATCTACTAGGCACCAAGAAGAGCTATGACTCCTTTCTCCTGGCAGAGAATTCCCTAAGATAGAAAATGACACATGTAGTCATTGTATAAATCCTTTTATTTTCCTGTAAGCATCTTGAGCCTCTGCTATTTGCAGCTGTTTCTAGGGAGGAGTAGGTTGGATAACCAGCAAACTTCAAACCGTCTCAAACCCAGTGTGCCACTTCTGCAGTGGGACTCGAGGCAGCGGAGGAAGAATAGTATCTAAGGATCCGTTAGCTTTTACCCAGAGTCCTAGATCTTTTCATATGCAATGATTTAAAAAAATAAATGAAAGTCTGTAAGCTGTGTTGGAGTGAGAAAGAAAACTCTGGAACTCGCTTCTCTGGTCTAAGGAGGGCCGTGCTGCTACCCCTGACTGCAGACTTCAGGCAGTTCAATATTGGCCAGCTGCTTTGCTGGCCACTATGAGGAGGCCACAGTCAAGGCAGAGCCTAAAATCTTCCCACTGGTGTTCAAACTGAGAATTGCTTAAGTGTGGTCTCCCCTGCCATGAGGTGAATTGGTACACACTCTTATAATCTGTCCAAGTCCGAAATTAAAATTTGATTTTTTCCTCTAATAGGAAATGGAAAGCGAAGAAAGGAATAGAAGACACTAGAAAGTTCCAGAGAAGGCAGAACAGTCTGGTGCAGTGATAAGCAGAGTGATTTTTCTCCCAAGGGAATATTTGGCAATGTCTGCAGATGTTTTTGGTTGTCACGACTGGAAGAATGGGTGGTGCTACTGGCATCTAATGATTTAGAGGCCAGGGATGCTGCTAAAATCCTACAATGCACAGGACAGCCCCCCACAATGAAGAGTTATCTGGCCCAGAATGTCAAAAGACCAAGGTTGAGAGACCCTGGTCTAGTGACTAGAGTCTCCTGAGTTAGGCAACCTGGATTCTACCCTGTCTTGACTGCTAGCTGTATGAACTTGGGGGATACTCCAAGCCTCTGTGACCCTGGTGTCTCCATATACTCCATGTACTGGTGTCTCCCTATCCTGGGGCGGGATAGTTGGGGGTTGTACTTCCTGAAGTATCAGACTGTAGTTAAGGGTCAGATGAGTTTGCAGATTCTATAGGCCATTAGAAAGTTCAGAGAATACACATATGAGTTGTTTCTTCTGGAGGGTGAGGTAAGCTTAGGACTGGTCTGAATAAGGCACCATGAAATTAGGGTGACTGTCCCAGTTTGCATAGAACTGAAGAGTTTCCTGAGACTTGAGACTTTTCAGTGCTCCAACTGGGGAAAGTCCTGGGTAAAACAGGGTGCTTGGTTACCTTGCATAGGATGGCGATTTCATCAAGCAGGAGGTTGGAGCTACTGTACGCTAGCTTTGGGAAGCCGCTTGCTGTATACACATTTCCTCAGAGGAGTCAGGAAGAGAATAAAGGAGAGCTTCTCATCAGGAGCTTTCTCCTTATTGCTCACCAGGAAGGCAGGACAGGGCCTCTCATTTTAGTGACTTTGTAGGCAACAGAATTATTTGGGACACTGGGAAAAGGAAACAAAGATATAAGAAACACACCCTGTTTTTCGGTGCTCTTCTTACCTCGTCTCTACCCCTGACGCCCATGAATACTTCTTTCTGGGGGACTGATTACCCAAAGGTTATTTAAGTACTTTTGAACTTAATGATCCAAGGGACAGGGCCCAGGTGTTCCCAAATAAAGACGCCTTTGGGAGGAGGTCCGGAACCCCACCGTAAGTGGCCAGCTGCCCCTCTGCACCTTCCTCTTTTTCCGCCTGAAGGGCCTTTGATTTCCCTGACTTGGCATTCTGTGCCAGGGCCCGCTTCCCACAGCTGCCAGTCAGAGAGCAGCCCCAGTGAGCATTCTGCTCCATGGCTTTCCCCCCACCGTAATGAGCTGGCTGGTTTGTGAGCTGTGGCATAAGTGGTTTTCGTTTTCTGACTAATGCTCCAGAAATGCCTTTGAAGTCAGACCACACTGCTTCCCAAAGGACTCTGGGATTCTCTGCCTCAGTTGTACTTCGAGGTTGTGTCTGAAAAGGCCCAGCAAGCCCCCACAGGAAGAAGGAGTGTATCTGAAGCCACATGGATTGGCTGAGTACGAAGGGTCAAGAAAACCCTAGAATTGAGAAAGAAAAAAGAAGGGTCGGAACGCTCTGGAGCTGTTATGTCCCAGAGGTCTTAAGCTTCTGTACGCCCCTAAATATATCTTCCCTTGACTGGGTGCGGCAGCTGTTTGCTTGCAGAGCTACTTTAGACTGGAATTTAGCACCTGTTCCCTCGAAACAATGGCAGTTAATAGTCTCCCAGCTCTGCTTGCCTGTTCGATCCTGGCACTAGGCAATACAGATGCAAAAAGAAGAGATATCCCTAAACTCAAGACATTTAGTTTTAATAAGGAGAGACAGAAAAGTAAAGCAGCAAGTAAAAAGTGAGGTGATAAGAACTCTTACACGTCTGCACAGAGGAGAGGCATGAAGTCAGGCTCCTTGGAGGAATACTTGAATTACATCTTAATTGCCAAGAACTCTTTTATTGTTCTCTACATGTTCCTTTTTTGTTGCATCCAGCTCTTGTTTCATGATGCAATATCTTTTCATTTCTCATTTCTCTCTCTAGGGCTACCGTTGATGTATTGTTTCCAAAGTTTTTGTCTCTCTGTATACTGTTTCCTCTAAATTGCTTGTTTCGGTCTTAGTCTTTCACATTAGATATTTCCTTAAATGTGTGATAATCCTTAGCTGCCTGCTCACATTTTAAAGTGAGGCACTAAAAATTTCTGTATCAACTGTGGACTTTACTATAGGGTGATCAGACCAGGCTGTGTCCTTGGGGCAGCCCTGACATCACCGTTTCTAGATCTTTTGTCTTGGGTGTTCAGATTGCTGAGAGAAGGCATTTCCGATCTCCCACTTATGTCTGGGAGTGGAGTTGTGAAGAGGCCTGGAGCATCTTAACATTCAGTATAGAATTTGCAGGTGATCCTCCTGTGGAAGTTCACACCCCTATCCCCAGCTGAGCCTGGTGTTCCCTAGTCCGTGGACCCCCTAGTCTTCCACTGTGGTAGTGAAGGGGATCTGGGGGTCTCACTGTTCCCATATTTTCAGTAGTTCCTCTTGTTTTTAGCTCTATCTTCATCCCACTGCCACCAATTTCTCTTCGGGCTTCTGTGATAAAAGTCTAGCTGCTTCTTGGCTCTCCCTACTTTTGGCTTAGGATTCAGTAGGTCAGTTACTACTTGCCCACCTGCTTTTTGGCTTCTGTTTCCATTCTTTTCGTTTTCCTCAGTTTATACCTAAAAAGTAATAAAAACTTTTTTCTATTATTTTAGTATGGCTTGGGGAGGGAGCAGAGCTAAATGCATTAATTCAGTGTTTATTTTTTCAAAGTAAAGTAAATATTCTAAGTAGAACTGAGAATTTAGACTTGATTTTTTTCTCGCTAGTTTGTGTTTGCCTCGCTATACATACTTCTCAAAGTCCTGTCGTGACCTTCCTATTTCTCAATTGTTTTGGCGTCACTCATTCAAGCTTCAGCCTCTGGGTGCCTCAGTTGTCCCTGGAGCTGGAGGACACTAGTGATGCTTCTCCCTTATTTCCCCAGAGATGAGATTCAGTGTCATCAAGTCATCTGGGGCAGCCACTTTGATTATAAAACCACCGTTGCGTATGTGATGTACTTCCCAACTGTGGAGAAGAAAAGAAAACACAAAAGAAGAAGTGGTCCTTACCCTCAGGAATTCAGTTTCTTAGGCGAGGTGGTGTTTTACTCTCTTTTGACAAAAGGGGTTTTTATGTTTTTTAGGGGAAAGGAACAATGTAAGTTGCTGATTTTTATTACTTCGTTTGTTGTCTTGTTGGCAGTATTCTTTGAGCTCCTTTTTGTCTCTCATGTTCATTCATAGTGTTTCCTCTATCATGCACTTTCGTGAAACAGAAAATCACTTGTCGTTTACTATTATAACTGCTCATTCCAGCTTTTGAATCCCTTGGTCAGAGTCAGGTGAAAAAAGAGAAAAAAGGAGCATCCGTCCCACCTACCCTAATTCGACGAGGATAACAGGTGCCTCTCTCCCCTGTCTTAGTCAACCTGGGGAGCTGGAGTCTATTTGAATTACTTAGAAAGGCTTTTTAATGCTATTGGTTGTTAAAAATACTGTTTCTCCTGCATAGAGAGTATGCAGAGTACAATCAGAGTAGATCTTAGGGGAAATGGTGTCAGGTTCAGAATAAGGTGAAGCTGATTTAAAACATTCTGCATCCAAATGAGACATAATTCAGACGCAAATGTACCTTGATTTTGTTAGTATCCCAATATTCTTTATTTCTTCCTTCACCTCCAGCTGATCCTAAGGGTTATGAGTATACCTGCAAAGTGCCTCGAACCCAGGTTTTCTCAACCTCAGCACCACTGACATTTTAGGCCAGATAATTCTTTGTTGTGGGGGGCTGTTCTGTGCATAGGGTGTTTAGCAGCATCCCTGGCCTCTACGCACCAGATGCCAATAGTAGTCCAAAAGTTGTCACAATCAAAAATATGTACCTGTGTTGCCAAATGTCCTCTGGAGCCAAAATAGCCCTCGGTTGAGACACTGCTCTAACTCAGGTTCATAAATGAAAGCAATTTCTCTTTTCAGGGCTCTCTGGACTATTCTTAACCTTTCTTCCCAACTAATTCAGCTCCAGTCCTATGCAGAGGAGAGTCACTGCTGCTCAGTTTCTAGGAAATTAGTCTTTGGAGTCTGACAGACCTGGGTTTCCATCCAATTCCGTCATTTACTAGTTGTGTGACTTTGCGTGTGATAGTTAATATCTTTGAGCCTTATTTCCTCCTCTTTAGAAGTATAAATAACAACATGTCTTTCACAGAGTTGTTGTGAGAATCAAATGAGGTCACATACATAAAGCCCTGGCACTCAGCATGTACTGAGTGATAGAGATTAATGTTAATACTGTGCCCTTGCTTTCCTCTGTCATTAAGCACCACCCACACACGGCACACATCCACCCCAACTCCTACGCTCTCTAATTCTCCCTCTCAAAGAAATCTCATGGCATGAGCATTTCAGCACTCTTGAACTTCAGATTGCTTGCTTTGTTATCAAGCATTTTTAATTCCTAGAAAGAAGCTGGAGGCTCCCTGTGTGGAAACAGAAAGCTCCAGCTGAGTAGAGCAGGCACTGTGTGACTGGCAGTAGGATGTTTGGGAGAGTTAGAAACACGCTCAGGTTCCAGGCTTCCTGGCCTCCCTGTTAAGAAACAGGAGTGGACTCCTAGATAGCCACTGTGATGGAAAATTTGAAAATGACATCCCTCTCCTTTTATACTCCTTCCTTCCTGTGGGAACCCCAGGTATACTTGATAGGATTTGACTCCTTCCCAGGCAGGCTCTTACCTGAATTGTGCAGATTTACAGTCTTCATAGGGTTGTTGTCTGATCGTAGAATTGCTAGGACGAAATGAGAAAATGTGTGTGACACTTGGCACAGAGCCAGGAATGTACTACGTGCTCAGTAAACGACAGCTGCCATTGTTATTGCTGCTGCTGTTCTAGTTGCTGTGAGAGAAGGTGTTTGATCTGGAGGCCAGACAGATCCCCAGAATGCCAGACCAGCAGAAAGAGCTTTTGGGGCCTTTTTCTCTTCCCCATTTTATGTCTGAAAAATAAAAAGAAAAGTCTAGGCC
The DNA here is from genome assembly GCA_004363605.1 of Indri indri. Taxonomy (NCBI): domain Eukaryota; kingdom Metazoa; phylum Chordata; class Mammalia; order Primates; family Indriidae; genus Indri; species Indri indri. The sequence continues at coordinate 24,513 of RJWJ010009870.1, read as the reverse complement.
ATTCCACAGGCTGAACTTCCCTCTTTGGGTTCTTAACCAGCCCAGGAAGGCTTTGCCCTTAGGCTCTGAGAGCTGGTGGTGGTGTTTCCCATCTACTTGGCATTGTGAGGTGACTAAGCAATAGAAGTCACTTGGCCGATATAAAAGAGTGATGATTACAAATGATAATAAATAGAAGTTAATAATACATGACGGACAGACATGAAGTCATTTCAATAAGAAGCCACACTGGCTCAGTTCAAATACTGCTTCCCTGTGCTTTAGAGTGGTCTTTAATATATAATGTTTGCTAAACCAAATGCTTCTGGATTTTTCCCTTAGGGGTACGAGGATATTGCTTCGTGGGGGAGAGGTCCAGCTGAGTCTGTTAGTCTGGAAAGCAGGGAATTGACCCGCTGGCTTGACCTCTAGGGGCGGGGGCGGGGGTGTCTTGCAGGTCATGAAGACATATCACATGTACAATGCCGACAGCATCAGTGCTCAGAGCAAGCTAAAGGAGGCGGAGAAGCAGGAGGAGAAGCAAATCGGTAAATCGGTCAAGCAGGAAGACCGGCAGACCCCACGCTCCCCTGACTCCACAGCCAACGTCCGCATCGAGGAGAAGCATGTCCGCAGGAGCTCAGTGAAGAAGATCGAGAAGATGAAGGAGAAGGTGCGAACGCTGCGGTAACTGTAGGGGCTGGGGAGCAACGTTCTGGAAGGCAAGGCTGATAGGACTTTCCCAGTGGGCACCAGGAAGAGCAGAATAAGGAAGCTCTGGGTTCCTTCAGTGCCTAATGACCAAAAGTGAATCCTTGCTTTGTGCCCTGGCAGGAATACTAGGTCGGTATTGGAAGTTCTTGGGCACATAGCTCCAAGTTTTTAACCTCTAGCAGATAAACAAAAACTAGTAGTCACCTCTCCAAATCCAGTTTCCAAATACAGCTTACTGTCGTATTGCCTTATTGCTTTAGGCGATGGGAGGAGACTGTAGACCGAGGGTTTGGCTTCAGGTGTGAGGTGTTCAGGGACAGGATAGCGGCCCCTCCTTCAGAGTGGCAGTGCCAGGATGGAGAATGGTATTTGAAGATAGAATCAAAGTGGGCCACGCGTCTGAAGTAGGGAGCCTCATTAACCTTTCCTGAAATGATCTACATTATGCCCTTGAATCTCATTAAACAGAATTAGAACCCAATTTAAGGCAGACGCGCGTGGGGAGCAGCAGCACAATTCTGGTTCTTGAGTGCACTGCACTTTCATCTTTTAGAGAACGGTCTCCCCTTTAAAAAAAATAAAACCGAACTTCTGTTCCCTTTTCAGCGCCAAGCCAAGTACACGGAGAATAAGCTGAAGGCCATTAAAGCCCGGAATGAGTACTTACTGGCTTTGGAGGCAACCAACGCATCTGTCTTCAAGTACTACATCCACGACCTGTCTGACCTTATTGATGTAAGTGCTTAAAGCCAGGGGCCTCAGGGAACCTCTTTTCTGCTTTCAGAATCCTGGTCAGACGCTCCCCGAGTCTGTTGTTCAGACGTCTGGGGCATTTTGAGAACAATTATGAAGGTAGTAGCCACCATCCACCAGGGGGCTTGCCACGTACCAAGTACTAGCACTTTATACTTTATCTCATTCAGTCATCACTGCAATTCTGGGAGGAAAGCATTATTATCTCTATTTTTACAGATTACCATTCAAGGTATTTAGTCATTTACCCAGAGTCAGTTAATATTATAAATGACAAAGGCAAAATTTGCACGTAAGTCTGATTACTAAACCCATGCTCATAAAACACTGTGCTCTTCTGTCTGCTAGGAAATATTCCCTTACATCTGCTTCTTGAACACAGAACTGAGTGGCAAGAACTAAAGAGTTAGAATGCCATACCTTACGTTTATATATAATAGCACTTAATGCTTCTCGATATTAACTCATTTGATTTTCACATCACCCTTATGGATAAGCATTGCTATCTCCAATCTGTAGATAAGGAATCTAGGGGTCCAGTGGGTTAAGAGCTTTACCTGCCCAAGGTTACACTGCAAATGAGGGTCCTGTCAGCAAGGTATCCAGATGACCCTGACATCTGGCCCATTTTTGATATGTGGCACAAAGATGATTGAGAAAAGCAGGTTAGTAGCACATGTTTGGCATGGGGCTAGCACAAGGGATAGGCTTTTGTCTTTGACCTTGTGAGTTAGCTTTGGCCTTGTTTTTCCTGCTATTTCTCCTCCAACCTTACAGTTGGGTCTTGTAAGCCCTCTCACCTGCAGACTCCAGGCTGGCCCAGTTCCTGATCCAGTCCTAAGTGAAGCTATTTGAGTACACCCTTTCTCACCTCTCCCTCTAGTCAGCAAAGTGAGGCGTCTGGAGCCAGCTGATTTAGCACTGGTGGCCCAATCTCCCGGGCTTGAGGTATATCCCAGCCAGTCTTCTCTCTGACACCTGACATTTGCTTCAGGCTCTTGGCAGCAGCAGCTGGGACTTGCAAGACTCTGGACAGACCTCACATGCTTTCCTGCCTCAGTTTCTCCACAAGCAAACCTGCCACACTTGCAATATCGTGGGGTTCTGGTCTAAAATTCACTGTTGTATCACTAGCTGGGTCATCTAGGATTGTCACTGAACTGTTCTAGAAATCCGCTTTGTTTCCTACCCCATCCCTTGCCCCCTCTAACAAACTGAAGAACTGGACTAGACCATTGGTGCTTAAATCTGGCCTCACATCACAGTCTTCTAAAATACAGATTCCTGTCTCCCTGCAGCCAGGGATTTTTGATTCAATAGGTTTTAGTCTCTTAATGCCCTGAGTGTCATTGTCTCACTGGGTAAGTGGAGCCCTGGTCCCTGTCCAAGCACCTCTTTGTTCCCTCTGCTTGTTGATGTCAATCTGAACACTGTCCTTCAATGGAGGTCAAAGCCCTAAACAAGATCCTTTCTCCTCCTCAGGGGAGCAGCTCCTCATGGTTGGGAGAGAAGCCTGTTCTCAGCATAAGTAAGAGAATCAGTTCTTTCTTATGCACAATTTCTGCTATTTACCTTGCATTTGGTAAAAAAAAAATGGACTAGTCAGTCTGTCACCTCTTCTACTGGTTTGTTCTTTTCTCCTACTTTTGCCCCCGGGGCAAGTTCCCAATCTTTTTCACCAAAATGCTGACCTCAGGGGAAAAAAGGGGATACTGCTGTTTCAGTCACTACCTGTGCAATCCATAGACTGTCCGTCAGGTGTGAGCAGGTGTTTTAAGATCAGTCCAAGAAGCAAGCTATCTTATTCCTTACTATCATCGCATTAAAAAAAATGTCTGTGAAGAGCCTAATTGCACAGGATATGGTGTAAAGTGCCTTTGAAAAAGAAGCCTCTTCAGTACTCAGCAGGGCGTGGGTCCAGGTCACTGTGAGCAAGTCCAGGCCACCTGGGTAGTAAAGTTGCTCTTACTTCTTTACTGCAGTGTTTTGATTGTATCTTGTTTTATTTTGTTTGTTTATTGTTTGTTTATATTTTTCCTAGGATGAGAACAGGTTCTTTTTTTAAAAAAAAAAAAAAAGCTGATAATATGACTCTGCTCTATAATTGTTCAGTAAATATTTATTTGGGGTGAAGCTATGTGCTCAGCATCAGGGATACAAATGGAATGTAGTGGTTTTTGCCCTGGAGGTATTCATAGACTCTATGACAGTGTTTTTCAAACTGTGGGTCAGATCCATTAGGGGAGTCATGAAATCACTTTTATGAGTTTGACCTGTTTTTTCAAATGAATAGACTTGAATTAGAAAGAAAATATCGGGGTGTATCACACCAGGAAGGTTAAGTTTTATTTTGTGAAACTTTTATGTTCCATGTGTATGTACGTGCACGTGCACCCATGCGCACGTGTGTGTGTGTGTGTGTGTGTGTGTGTGTGTGTTAAAATATAAGATGTATTTCTTACTCGGAGTTGGGGGTCAAAGAGAAGTTGGAGAGCCACCATACTATGAACAGGGGAAGAGCTCTAGGTCTTCTCTGTCAGTTCCATGAGGGGAGGAACCAAGAGTTTTCTTTACCTCAGTAGCCCCCGTGCATTAGTACATAGCTGAGCACATAGTACGTTCTTTGAAGGAGGAAGGGAAGAGGACGAGGAGGAAAAAGATGATCCCCTAAGCCAAGATTTGTTTTTCTTTTTGTGCCTGTTAATATTGTTTTGAGGTATTAATGTAATTTACATACAATAACTGAATTTGAATGTTAAAGTTTCCAGAGTTATTGATAAATTTATAGATGCTTGTGACCTACATCTGTATCAAGATATAGAATAAATATTTTGATGAAAGATATATTTCTGTCACCTCAGAAAGTTCCTCTTGTCTTCCCAGTCAATCCCCCACCCCAAGGCAACCACTGTTACGATTGCTTTCACTGCAAGTTCATTGTGCCTGTTACAGAACTTCACAAAGATGGGATTATACAGTATACACTTTTTTTCTACCTGGTTTCTTTTGCCCAGCATGATGTTTTTACGCTTTATCCATGTTGTTTGCGTGTGTCAGTAGTTTCTTCCTTTTTCTTGCTGGTCTGTGCAATAAAAAGGGCCAAAAGGATGCTCTGGCAATGAACCAACAGTTAGAGCAGGAGTAAGTGGGCATGTTGGCATCCGCATCTTGACAGTATCCAGAACTTGCTTTAAGACAGGGGATGAATCTTGTTCCAGTCCATTGCCATCTGTCCATACACCATTCTGCCTCCTTCCTAAGGGTTTTGAAGCTCAGCGTGTGCCTAAGGCATTGAGCATAAGTGAAAAGGAGTTATTTTTGTCGATGCCATTACATTGACACAAGGACTAGCCTTCAACTTCTTTTTATAGTGTGGCACAAGATTTAAACTCAGACTGTAGGAATCCACGTGAGGCATCTGACACACCAGGAAAACCCTGACTTGAAGCCAAAAAGACATTCTGAGCTCATTCGATAGTGTCTAAGAACTGTAGGCTCATTGGAATGCAATCTTCCTCCCCCGTACTCCTGTGGCTCTGTCAACACAGGAGCAGATGGACGAGTGAAGAACAGGGCATTGTCCTCGTGCATAGCTGGAGTGTTGTGAGTGCCATGTACATGGATAGAGAGTCTGTGACACCATGTGCACCCAAGTCAGACATGAGGGAACTTGGCTTGTTCAGTAAGAAATTGTATCGAGGGCAGTTATTTTTCTCTGCTGTGCGAACTTGAAGTGGGTGTTATGAAACACTCATTTTTCTTTCCTAGGCCTTCTCTAGAGTCTCCGGGTGAGGATATCAGCTGGTAAAGGGTTAATGGGCTATCAACTCAAGTCATCATACATCTGGATGGGCTGTCATTAAATTCTTATAAAAATTTGATTTCCCCTGAGAGATTTTTCATCAAACATTTATATAACCCAGAAATGGCTAGGGGAGCCCAGCGTGGCCACAGAACTCATCAGAAGCCATGGAAAGCATGCTTGTCCCTATTGTGAGCAAAATAACGTGCTGCCTCTACTTCCTGGGATTCTCCTGGGAACAGGATGAAATATTCAGATCTCACTTACCTAACCTTGCCAGATACTGCTTCTTTGCTAAAGGCTCGGTTTCTGGCTGTTGCCCTTGCAGGTATGTAGATAGCCAAGATTCTGGAAAAACTCTTGCGACTCTCCCTGGTTGGCTAGAGGCATGGAGGAGCCAGGGGGCACGCTGTGAGTGAGACCCTCACTCCTAGACACAGAAAAGCTTCAGAACTGTTATGTAGAGACAGTGCATCAGCCTGGGAAAACTCCCAGGCTTCCTTTGGCCATACAGAGTGAGCAAAACAAAAGGCTTCAGGGGTTTCATCTATCCACTTGACTTAGGTCGGTATTCAGCCTAAGTGTGTTGTTTCCTGAGAAGCTGGAATCTGTACTTGTGGCATCAGTCAATCAACAGGAAGTTTATTAAATACCTGCTGTGAGCAAGGCCTAATGGTGAGAGATATAAATAAGGATAAGACACTGGCCAGGCCCTCAGGAAGCTTGCCTTCTGGTAGGGGTGAGAAGAAATGGCAAGTCACAGAACGAGGGAGTGTATTCTGTATCACACGAGGGCTGCAGATGACTGTGGTTCTGAGTGAGGGCTGCGGTCAGTGGAGGCCAGGATCACAGGGTTGGCTGGCTCCCAGAGGCTGGGAATTTGATTTGGATCTTGAAGATGTGGTCCAGTTGTGGTAGGTGAAGGAAGAGGAAATTCTAGGAGCTGAGGGGCAGAGGTCAGGGGATTTGGAGATGTATCGGTGTTTGTTGAGTGTCTACATGGTGCCAAGTATATGGAAATACATTGCCTGTTAGCCTCACAACAACCCATGAGACTGGCGTTATCCTCATTTGAGGCACAGAGAGATTAAGTGTCTTTGCTGATGGGCATATGTGGCTGATTTGAGACCTGTGCTTTTCTAACACTGTCCCCTAAACAGAGAGTACGTCACTGGTTCAGAGCAGAAGAATCTAAAGAAGATATAGAGGGAGCTGGTGTTGGATGGCGGGACTGAAGACAGATTATAATTTGTTCTGGCTGTTGGACCTTGCTCAAGTTATTTATCTTCACTGGACCTCAGCTTCCGAGTCTGGAAAATTAAGATAATACCGAGCTCACTGGGGTTATCGCGAGGATTAAAATAGAATGTATATAAAGCACTTAGCACGCTGACTGGCATATAGTAAGCACATATAGTGAATAGAAACATTTTCTAAATTTCCAAACCGAGGAAGGTGGATTTTACCTCAGAAAAAAAAAAGAGAGGTATTTTAGGTTCTTGAGCAGAACCTAAAATAGGGGTGTGGCAGAATAAAAGTCACCATTTTAGGCAGTGAAGCAGGTGGCGCTGCTATAAGATGGTAAGAGTACTCAAGAGGGTTCAGGTAGTGGGAACGGAAAGGAAAAGGGAATTACCAAAAATAGGTAAAGGTTTTTGACGGGCACCTTTCCTCCCCCTAATTCCACCCCTTGCCCACCTGCCCCCCAACATACACGCCGTGGGCAGTGTCACTTCTGCTCGTTCGACTGACAGGCACGGAGTTCATCGTCAGGGCCACACAGGGCTAGTCAGGAAGCTTACAGGTCCCAGGGCAGCCTGGTGAGGCCAGCAGCATCTCCCAGAGGTGGGAGGATCCCGCACGTGCAGCCTCCTAATCAGCCGCTTTTGTCTCGTTCCCTCTTCCTCTTCCCTCCCGGCTGAACGTAATGTCTTTCCACCCTCTGCCTCTAGTGAAGCTGTAACTGCTGTTATTCCGCTGCAGCCAGGCACCTGCCAGGGCCTGTTGGCACTGCACCCAGAGCCCAGCCCCGCGGATGCTCTCACTGAGCTTCTTGTCAGATGCCAGGAAGGAGGAGGCATGTCGCATGCTTTTTCTTCCCCAATAGTGCCTGTTCCCGATGTGATCATGATGAGAGGGAAAGGCTCGGGAGAGAGTTAATGTGGTACTTGCTTATGCAATGAGATGGCAATCAGGCAGATGGCCTTACTCTGTCCCTGGATTCTTCTCTGATGGTTCTTCTCAGGTTCTGGACCTCTAAGATGCTTAAGCAGTAGAGGCAATAATGGGTGGCCAAAGAATCAGGATCTCTGGGTCCTTTTGAGGGGTGGGGAATGTACTCACAGAGTTACAGAATGCCACTGCTGAAGAGGGCCTTAGGGATTACATTTCATCCAAGGATTTTGAGACTTTTTCTCTAGCAAAAGAATTCTTTCTTCAAACCCGACCTTACACAGAATCCCAGAATGTTAAATAGGAAAAAGAACAGAGCTGGCTCGGTTGAAGGAGGGATAGGAGGCTCCAGGTCCTACTAGTTGGGTTGCCCTTTTACCCCCTTCTCAAGGGCAGCCCGAGAGCTGGCACAGAACCTTAGAGCTCTGGTCTACAGCTTGAAAACCACTGACCTGGTCAAGTCTGTTCATTGTACTGTGAAGGAAACAGGTTTGGGGATGAGGAGTGACTTTTCCAAGGTCGCTTGATTCTGCCTCCAGTATTTTGTATTTTTTATGCAATTGCCTCTTCCATACCAGTTTCTTTTTTCATTCTGCTATGGAAAATCAGAATCCCTGACAAGATATGAGTTTCCCCAGTAACACTATGCTTGGAACTTTTTAGTCTTATAAAGGCTATTTCTGTAGGGCAGGGGCATCTGTTGTCAGATGCTGGGAAGGACGAGGCATGTCAGAAATCCCAGTCTGCAGCTCAGGCCTGCCTAGAGCGCTGGGAGTCGATGGGGATGACGATCCACAGAGTCAGCCGCCATTCTCTCCTTCTCCCACCTAGAGTTGCGTTTGCATAGATTAGCTGCCGTTGCAACGCTCCTTTCAGGCCCTTAATGCTGAAATGGCCTGGCTTGGTTGCTATGTAGTGACTAAACCATAGGAACCCTCAGGGAGTAGCAGGCTGTATTTTTATTGTTGAATTTTGTTATAAGGACATCCCCAGATAAACCCGAAAATGGAAGAAGATTCTCTTTATCTCTCCACACTTTTCATGTTTATGGACTAGTACTGTACATTAAATAATGTCATTTTGTCCTTATGAATTTTCTTCCTTCTAACCACCGCACAGTCCTCCCTGTTTAACCATTGAACTGGGAGTTAAGAACTGACTCCTCTCACCCAGACCTTGGAAGTCAGGGTGTCAGCCCTCTTTCCGCTGCACAGCCAGTCTCATCGACGTGGTCGCATCTGCCCTGAGCACCACCCTCCCTCTCCTCCAAGCCGTGGATTGGTCCATGGTGTGCTCATGTGCCCTCTCCTTCCCACAGCAGTGCTGTGACCTGGGCTACCATGCCAGCCTGAACCGGGCTCTGCGCACCTTCCTCTCTGCCGAGTTAAATCTGGAACAGTCAAAGCATGAAGGGCTGGATGCCATCGAGAACGCGGTAGAAAACCTGGACGCTACCAGCGACAAGCAGCGCCTCATGGAGATGTACAACAACGTCTTCTGCCCCCCTATGAAGTTTGAGTTCCAGCCCCACATGGGGGACATGGTGAGGCCCTCTCCCCATCTTCACACCCTTCCCCAAGGGGCTTGATTATACCTGTGTCTAGATTCATTACACAGAAGCCACGTTATTTGGGGGAGGGGGCAGGGGAGGGAGGCCTGGAACCGGCTTCCTGTGGGGCGGGTGAGGCACATTCCACTCACTGAGCACACAGTTACTGAGTGCTGCTGTCCACCAGGCTCGGCTGTAGACAGCAGTGCCTGTTCCCAATGTGATCATGGCTGTAGACATTGGAGATTAGAGTCCTCGGCAAGTTTACACTCTGAGATTAGGAGAGAGTTAGAAATGTGCATAGGGAGGGGTATCTGAAGGGACCCAGCAGGATCATTGGGTTTTGATTGGGTGAAGTGCTTATCCCTAAGCCAATCCCAGGTATCTGCAGCTGGCTGACTGGCTTATGCTGGGGTCACATGCTCCAGCCAAAGCACAGGGCCTGAGTGGTGGAGTGGGAGGTTCCCCCAGAGGGCAGTCAGACCAAAGTCGCCAAAAGAAGGACCAAAAAATAGCAACGTGCTCTCCCTAGGAATGGTGCTTCCCTTAGGATTAGTATCCAGATTCTCTAGAAATATCTGTACCAAAATGACAGCTGTAGCAGTGTAAACAGAGGATTTGCTGTCATCAATAGGCCACTATGGAGTGGAGGTCATTTCTATCCTAAAGACAAAAATGTGGAGATGATTTCTTTCCTCTCCTGCTTAGGGAAAATCAAACCATTCACGGTTTGCTTCCATTGCTGTGGCTTAGGAAATGTCAGTGTCTGAACAGATGGGGAAGTGAGATGCAGCATGTGCAATTAGAATTGAGGGAAGGGGTGTCACCGAGCCCCAGGAAGCCCCATTCCTCACCTGCCCTGGCTTCTGGTCAAACTTGCCTTCCAAGCCCTTTCTCCAGCTGCTGCTGAGATTCCCTCCCAAGGATCAGTGGAACTTGGGGACCAGCTGAGTGGAGTGATACATTTTCCGGTGTTGACTGGGTTGCCTTCTTAGCCAAACAGCTTGTCTCCATAAAGGGGGAATCCAGATGCTGGGTGCTCAGGCCCCCTCCCAGCCCTGTCAGGGCTTTATTTCCATACTCCAGAGTACAGCTGGAATGCATTACCTTGCACCCCGGTAGCGGACCATTGCCAAGCGTGCATCGACAGCTCTGTTGCTTCTTAAAGGAACAGGCTTGGAGGTGATTTTCCCTCCATGATTCCTCCCTGCTAGGTCTGGTTTACTTTAAAAATCAATAGCTCACTCTTCTGCCTGGGCCCTCCCTTTGTGTGAGATAGCAGATCAGTGGCTGAGCCAGGCAGCAGCCAGGGCCAGTCCTAGAGCTTGTAAAGGGTCTGTATTCCAGCCTAGCCTTCAGATGAGTGAAAATAAAATGAGATGAGAGGGTGAGTCGTTCTTGGTCCCTGCAACCAGTCTATCCCCATCAGTGTGGGCTGTCTGTAGATTATGCAGGCAACAAGAGGGAGCTGCCTGGAAGTCCTTGAACTAGGGCCAGAGTTCGGGTGGCATTTTGACCGGAAGCCCTGAAATTGGCCAAGGCCCCACACTGACTGGTGTTCTGGGGCGCTCAGCACATGAAATGATGCCAAGTGCTCTCAGATGTACTAGGAGGAGGTACTTGGCTCCACTCTTGGTGCCCCCAGAGGCTTGTGGGGCTCTGGATGCCTGACCGGTGACATCAGGCAGCCGGAGAGTTTCACTCTTGGCGCTAACGCATTCTGGCCACTGAGCTTTCTCCATTGTGTCTGATTATCCAAGAGCCAGAGTGAAGTCAGCTCTCTTCAGATCTGAGAGCTGGCTCGGGCCAGCCTTTCAGCTGCGGGAGGAGGTCAAGTCAGTTGGGAGCTTAAAAGCCAATGGAGGAAAAGGTCAAGTCCCAGCCCCCTCCATTTGAAGAGAGGTTTTGTCTTTTCGAGCAAGAGAACGAACGGTCTGCAGGCATGTGAATGTGCCCACTCATTGCTGAGGAGGACGGAGGCCGGTTCTGTGCAGATATCTCTCTGCAGACAAGAGGCTAGAGGACACATGGTAGTGAGGTGACAGGAGCTGCCTTCACATGGGTCCTGCCTCCCAACTCTCCCAGCCTTCTGTTCCTCATCCGTCATCCTGGGGACTGTGGGCGACCTCATGCCGTAGGCACACCCCCATCTGGAGACAATGGATCAGCCATTCCTTCACACGGGGGAAAGCTAGCTGACAATAATCTTTGAGGGAAAGGCAGACTCCTCTCTTACAGAGATCTAGTGATGGCCTAGGGTAAAATGACGGCTCTTTGGAAAATGCTAAGTTCCACCAGATTCCATGCCCGCTGGGGCCCTCTAGCATAGCCTATGATATGATCTTGTTCCTGGCTTCACGTTCTGTCTCATTGAATCAGAGCTCTCACATGGAGCCTGGATTTATAAACACATGCTGGCTGCCAACAGCAGCAAGTTAGCCTCCTGACCCACTTCTCTCCTGCTTTCACTCTGGCGTACAAAGGGGGATGAGGGAGGGGCCAGAAAGGTGGCCACTTGGACCTCTGGCAGGAAATCCTCACTGTGCCAAAGCATTGTGTTTCTGGAGCTGGGGCTGCCTGCGGCACTCTTCTCTCGCACCTTCAGCCTTCCATGGAGCCGCTGCCCCTGCCAAGCAGCAGCCTAGAGGTGAGCGCCAAAGAGAGACCTGGTCTTTCCAAACAGATTCCCCTCCCCATTCCTTTCGTGTGCTGTTTGGTCCTGAAAGAGGTCCACGCACATTGGCTTTGGATTTCGTTTCAACATAGAAACTGCAAGCCTTACACCTTGAATATAAGTAGTTTTATTACCAGTAGTGGGAACTCTGGAACCACCACAAGAACTGTATCTCCTTCCTGACCGGGTGTTGCTTTCTTTTGGCAGGCTTCCCAGCTCTGTGCCCAGCAGCCTGTCCAGAGTGAGCTGGTGCAGAGATGCCAACAACTGCAGTCTCGCTTATCCACTCTAAAGATTGAGAATGAAGAGGTGAGTTTTCTGCCGAGGAGGCTCAGAGTCACCTTCGGAGTTCCCCTGTTGAACCTCTTGCTGCTGCCCATCTGGGAGCAGGTGGAAGGAGCATGCAGAGAATGTCCGGGCTGCCGCAAACATTCCCTAGCCAAATGTAGGCTTGGACTTTCCCCCTCTGCTACATCCTGCCCTTGAACTCCAGGAAGTTGCTCTTGCATTGCCAAAGGTTGTGCTCTATTTTGAGCTTTTGTAAAATGCTTTTTTTCCCCTCTACACATTTAATCAAAATGGCACTTGGCAGCTGTCTGAACAATATTGTGTCTCTGAAACCACCCCCTCATGCCTAGTTTTTTCCAGCATTTTCAAACAAACAGAGGCCTTTGACTTTGACACTTCAAACATCTCGATCCTCTTAGGAAAGGGTGACTTTCTTCTGGACCCAGTATATTTGCTTTCAACAACCAGTTCAAAAGGGCAGTATGATTGATGATCCAGCTTTGTGTAGAGCTCAGTTGGCTTCTTACCTTGCATCTCAATAAGTCTTATTTTTCCCGGGAAGATCAGGAAGGATTGGGGATTGGTCACTTAGTGTGCAAATGAGGAAACAGGTTCATCAATTTGTTGAAGGTCATGAAACAGGACCTGGGGCTTTGCAGGACCAGGCCCATCGCACATTTTAACTACCTGTGTGTACAGTGGGGTTGGTTTGGATTTGTTTTATTCTCTTTCCCTTAGCACTTCCATTATAAAGAGGAGCTAATATTAAATTTTAAAAGTTAACATTAAATAAAAGAGCTAGGTCTAATACATAGCTCAAAGGGGGTAGTAGCTTTTAGGTTCTCATTGGAGCGAGGAGCGTGCTGTTCCAGAATCCGTGTGACGTTTATCACTCCCTTAGCGCTGTCCAGTGGGAAGCAGAGCTGCACCCTCTGGTGGCATTTTCTGTCCTTCCCCAGCCCACTCCCTCCCCCACTTCTCCAAGCTTCTCCGTCACCTGCTTTTTTGCAGCCCCCTCACCCCCATACGTTATGTTGGCCTTTGTCATTGCAGGTAAAGAAGACAATGGAGGCCACCCTGCAGACCATCCAGGACATTGTGACCGTCGAGGATTTTGACGTGTCTGACTGCTTCCAGTACAGCAACTCCATGGAGTCCGTCAAGTCCACGGTCTCGGAAACCTTCATGAGCAAGCCCAGCATTGCTAAGAGGAGAGCCAACCAGCAAGAGACAGAGCAGTTTTATTTCACGGTAAGGGAGCTCGGTGGCCTTTAAAGAGCATCAGCACGGCAGCACACAAGGGCGATTTGGCACTCACCGTCCTTGGCAGGTGTCTGAAGGGCAGGCTTTGAATATCGTAGATTTGAATCTGGGCATACTCTGAGACCATCCCTACACGTAAAGGAACAGACATCTATAAGGTGTATATAACTCACAGGGACCCCCAAGAGAAAGGATGCTCCCAAGTACACTACTAAGGAGATTTTCTTTTTTAAGAAATTTTTAACCAGCTAGTAGGCATTCATTTGAAAGCTTCCTTCTCAGCCACAGGGGGTCAAGAAAGGGGGACTTCATCGTTTAGTTCTTGGGAACTACATCCAAATTTCTGGATAGCACATATCTTGTTTTTAAACGTCTGTAGTCTCTTCTAGGTGATATGATGACATTATTTTATAACTTTCATCTCTGGGAAACTATTTTTCATAATTATTGCTGAAATTCAAAGAGATAGGTAATGTATAGCATTGCTGTTTTGCAGAGAATTCTAAAACATTGCATTTTATTATTCATTTGTTTCTAGTCTTCTTTTAGACAGATGGACCAATTTTTTTTAAGTATTGTTAACAGTCCTTTGGAAGATTGCTAGTTGGTCTTTGGTGCTGCTTTTTAACAATTATTTTGAGCTTGCCAAGTAGGATTCATTGCCTGGACTAAAATTTATTTCCTAATCTTCTGATGACCAAGAAAGGAAAAATTAAGTTTGCAGATGTAGGATGAAATGTAGCCAGTGATTATGCATACTGATTCTGAATGAAAGGAATTAACTTGTTCTTCAATTAAGAAACATGGTCTGCATACAGTAAATTGAATTTTTCTTCCAACTGGAATGATTTGTTTAATTCTTCATTGAACACCACCCTTTCTCTATTAAGAACACTAATGATTTGTTAATTTTTCTTTAAGAAATCTGTTTTTTAATTAGTTAAGCTCAGACTTCAGATTTTTTTTATCCTAGAGAAAACTGCTAAAAGGGAGTGATTTATCGATATTGTTCTTTTAAAACAACTTTTTAAAAAATTATTGCAACAAAGTAAAACATGCTCATTATTAAAATTTAGAAGCAAAAAGAAGAAAATTAAAATTTTCCATAGCAGTTCATTTCTCCATCAGCCAGGAAGGACTTGTCGAGGTTGGCATAGCCATCAATGACAGTAACTGCCATGGCTTCCAGCACTTTGACAAAACCTCAGGTCTGTGGCCTCCTGGCCAGGCATCTGCAGTTTCATATTGTCGGAGCATTCATTGTATCCCTGGGAGTTGCAGCTTTCTATAAGTTTGCTGTGGCTGAACCAAGAAAGAAGGCATATGCAGATTTCTACAGAAATTATGATTGTATGAAAGATTTTGAGGAGATGAGGAAGGGTGGTGTCTTTCAGAGTGCAAAGTGATTTGGGAATATAAAGAATTTCTTTACATTGATTTACATAGAAGTTTGTCACTGACCTGTGTTCTTGAGCTGTGAATATGTGGGCTAAGGACTAGTTTGACTGGATAAATAAATAATTAACAAATAATAAAATATATAAAAATTGTCCATAGTCCTACCACCTAGAGATCATGGCGTTGGAATATATTCCCTTACAATCTCTTTTCTGTGCATACGTAAACATATATGTGAGCATATATTTGTAATTTTATTACAAAGAATGGGAAACTGCCATATGTATTGCTTTACAATCTAAGTCATTTAATTATAACATGCTTTAAGCATATTTATGAGTAAAATACTAAAATCTACACAAGAAATCATTGACATTTTGGCTCATTCATTCATTTTTGTAAAATATTTAACACACTGCCTGGTTTTGTAGTTAGTGTTCAATAAATGCTAAAAACTTATTTTCAACCATCATCATTCTTATTTATTAATCATTAAATTATTCATTGATCATTTATTGAGGATTTACTATTTGCCAGACACTGTGCTACAAGTTGGGAATGCTGACAGTGTAATATGAAGAGGGAATTCATGGGATTGGGCACGTAAAGGGATAACTTTCGTTTTTACTTCATATATTCCTAAACAGTTACAATAGGTTTTTATAACTAAAAAAAATAAAGTTTCTTTTTTTTTTTTTTTGAGACAGAGTCTTGCTCTGTTGCCCGGGCTAGAGTGCCATGGCGTCAGCCTAGCTCACAGCAACCTCAAACTCCTAGGCTCAAGCGATCCTCCTGCTTTAGCCTGCTGAGTAGCTGGGACTACAGGCATGCACCACCATGCCCGGCTAATTTTTGTATATATATTTTTAGTTGTCCAGATCATTTCTTTCTATTTTTTAGTAGAGGCAGGGTCTCGCTCTTGCTCAGGCTGGTCTCGAACTCCTGAGCTCAAGCAATCCGCCTGACTCGGCCTCCCAGAGTAAAAATAAAAATTTTTTTAAATGCGTATGTGCACATCTTCCTGAATGGCAACCAGGGTGAGTGGAATTGAGGAAGCATCACACACAAAGTGACTTTTGTGCTTGATCTCGGTGGATGAGCGAGCCAGGCGGGGAATTGGGGAGGAGAACGGCATTCCTTGAGGAAAGAGCAGCACGTGCGGAAGCATAAAGGCATGCAAAAACCTGGCTCAGGTGTTAAGAGAATTTTCTGACTATAATGAGGGATGTGTCACCTCCCCAAGCTTCATTATCTAAGGAGCTTGTTGAACACTCTCCAGAGGCTTTTAATAATAGGATTATTTGGCTGGTCTGTCTGGACTGCATAGATATAACACTATTTAAATAACCCAATCTTGTTACATTGCTGAATATTTCCATTTTTTAGGTTAAGTAAGAAAGTTTGGACTTAAAAATCTGTACTTAAGATAGTCTTTGTCAGAATTGCTTTAGGGCTTTAAATGAATCTGTAAAATTTGTATTCAGGGTTGACCTTTAGTAAAAGCAGAAATGACCATGTTCACACTGGTGACCTCTCAGATCCTTTCCCCCTTTCGCCTTCTGTCTGAATGCACTGATGTCCTCTACCCCATTTCCTGTCTTTTGTGGCCCTAGTGCTACTTACCAAAATTGTGTGCAAATTTCCTTGGCTAGCAGGAACAGTTTTTGTCTGGACTTGTCTAGTAATGGATTTACAAGAGAGTTCATCATCTTTGTGGCTTGTGCTTGAAATGCATCATATAATTCATTTCATGATAAAAGGGCTTTTTTTTGGCTAGTGAAATAGACATTTAAGAAAAGGAGGTGCCCATGTTAAACACAGTGGCTGCCAATTTACCATACAACCCATACAATGCAGATATGCTTTGTTTGGTCTGTTGCCTCTGCAAACATTGCCCCTGTGTTTTTCTATGCCCTTCAAAGATGTCAGAGCAGTGCATCCTGGAAGCTCCTTTTGGAAAGTTGAGAAAGGAGTCCCTTGTCATAGCTCAACTCCTAGGTAGTGTGCCTAGTGACCACAGCTGATAGAAAAGCTTTCTGACCACTGGTGGCTATCATCAGACTGATTTGCCCAGATGACATCCATTAGAAATTTGAAACATTCTCTATAAAGGTCAGTTGCTTGCAAGAGTCACAGGAAAATAATCATGAAATTTTAAAACTTGAATTGATTTTTAAAAATCGTCTAACCCAACCTTTCTCATTTGAAAGATTTAAAATAAAGTAAATAAATCCAGGGAGGATGGGTAGGTTGCTCAAGGTTCTCCAGAAGGACTGAACGGGGAACTCTGGTCGCCTGGTCTCTATCCACAGGCTTTTTCTCTCTACCCTGCTGAAGAAGCTGAGGCAAAGGGAAAAGTTCAGGAACTTTCTGCTTTTATTTGCCCTAAGTGGGGACATGTTTCCTGATCTCCTTGGCTTTGCGTTTAGCACTCATCTATTATAACACATAATTCAGTGATACCTACTTTTTTCCCATTGCCTTTTTTATTGTGATTGTTAAAAATAGATTTTTTTTTTTTTAAGGTGCAAAGATTTCAAAAGGGCATACAGGAGAAAGTATTGTAAAGCTTCTTTTCATTCCTGACCCCTTCTCCCCTCCCTTCTGCTGGTGATTGAAATCAGTTTCTTCTGTGTCCTTCCAGAGATAGTCTATGCCTGAGCAACAACTGACGTATCCATAAAGACCCCTTAACACAATAAATTACATTAGAAATGGAATGAAACAAAATAGAAGTATTCCATTCATACTGTTCTTCACTTAATTTATTTTGGATATTATTTTTATATTAGTCCAAAAAGATCCACCTCCTTTTTCAGTGGCTGGACAGAATTCCATTGTATGGATGCGCCATCACTTGTTTAACCAGTTCCCCACTCACAGGCAGCGGTGCTCACTGTTTAGCCAAGGCTTCCAAGCCTTATTAAGGCTGGCATTTTTCCTAAGTGTTTCCTTGTATGGGGGGTTGGGGTATGATGTTCTTGTATGGGGACTAGAGCAGGGAAGGGGTTAAGGATTATAGCTGATACAGTAACAAAGCTAGACTGCCTGAATTCTTAGGGACAGGTTCAGGTAAGGTAACAGGAGAGAAGGCAGTGTCTTGGCCATTGGGGCACTGGGCTAGACCACTAGACTTCAAACTTGTGATCTGAGATCTTTTTACCTTGGTATTCTCTTGTAGGCCCTTGGTGAATGTGTGCTAAGCAGGTACAAACGAGTGAATGCCCCTGCCGTGTCAATTAAACTGGGGAGATGTGCTCCATTTGAGGTTTACGCTATTATGTATTCTGTCTAACAGCTGTTTCCTATTTTAAAAATTGACGGGGAGGAGGGGAAATGTCAGCGTGCCTGGATGGTGGGGAAGCAGCCACAATAATGACATCTGTGTGTCTCCGCGCATGCAGTTGGCTCGGCGTAGCTCAGTGCCACCCACTCCACCCCTTCGTGGCAGTGGAAACTTACAGCCTTGGGTTCACACAGATTGAATCCAAAGCATAAGCAAGATCCTATCAGTTTTATACCCCCGTGGTAAGAGTGTATTTAAAGGGAAAATGTTTTTAAAAATGAAATTTGAAAAGTATTCTCGTGCCTCTTACTAATTTTTTTGAAAGGCTCGAAACCTTCTGCCTTGATTCACCTTCTTACATTTTAGCATAAAGGAAAGTTTAGGGAAGGGATGTTTTTAAGTTAACTGAACAGGTGATTCGGGTATGAGGAACACTTTCTGAGTACCTGCCATGTGCCAGGCCCTGTGCTAATCACAGTACTGCTTGTTACCCAATTTCATTCCCAACAGCTTTGTGAAAAAGATACTATTCCCATTTTTCAGATGGAAAAACTAAGACAGGGGGCAGGGGTTAAGTGATTTGTCCCAGGTTAGAAGAGTTAGCAAATGTAGAATATTCCAACTCAATCCTTTTCATTTTAATGCAACTAAAATGTCGATCAGGGAGGGAAGGCTCAGAAAGATAAATTATTATATTAATACTTTTCAATAAATAAAACTCATTGCTGACAGTTAATAACCAATTAGGAATTATTAGGAAATGAATTAATGAAATCATAAAAACTGAACTGAAGTTTCGCAGTGGTAAAACACAACACAAAAATAAAACCCCCAGTAGATTCTTTGCCTCTCTTCCTACTTTTTGAAGAAATTCTCAAATTTGATCCATTTGCATGTGAAAGTTGCGGGGGATGGGCACTGGTCAGACTGTGTTTTAGGAACCTGATTTTATTTTGGTAATACCAAGAATAAAGCATTACCCTTTCTTTTGCTCCTCCATTGAGGAAACCACCAGCTAATCACTTTACTTTTCTGGGCGCTTGTTGAGGGAAGCCTAGTGTAGGAAGGTGAAATGAAAGAAAATTAATTACCTAATGTTGGAACATGCCTTGAATAAGGAAAGCGACCCTAATTGCTCAAGGAGGGAATTTTGAGATTTGAGGTAATAAGCAGCTCTTTTCTTGGCCTCCTGGTCTCCAGAAATCATTGAAGGTCACCTATTCTTTCTCTCGCCTTCAGCTGTCTCAGCTCCTTTCTCTGTGTGTGTGTCCCGCAGCACCTGGAACCTTCTAACTCAGCTCTACCAATAAAGGCAAGGTCATTTATCCCCAGCTTAGGTCTCATAGACGTGAATGCTGACTGAGGGGTGGGGTGGGGGAGTGATATATAACATGCCCACAAATTCCAGGATGCCTTTACCTTCCCATCCCCCACTCACATAGATGGAAAACTCCCAACCATGGTTTCCATACCAGTGTATTAGGGATGCAGTTGACACGGTTTTGATCCTTCAGGGTTTAATGGAACCCGAAAAGGTAATCCATCATCCCTCCTTATCAGATTATTATTTATTTTAATGGTTCACCAGTGACAGCCCCAGCTACCTAGTGAACTGGGAACATGAATAAAAAAATGATTTCCGGAATCACAAGTAGAAACATGAGTGAAAGGAAGGAATTTGCATTCATCTGTTTTCTGAGCAGTCTGGTCTTGTTTTGAGGGTTATAGCTTCTTGGTGAGTTTTCCTCATTAGGAAACCTTTAAGAATCTCCTGGGACAACCTTCCAAAGAGAGGCTTTTGAGGACTGCATTCTTAGCAGTGGATGTTTCCTGAAGGCTTTTCACCTATGGGCCCTAAAGTACTGTTCCAAGCCCACAATTAGACATTGGTTGGGGATTAGGATGTCACCTAGGGAAGACTGACAGCAGGTGAGCTGGCAGCTGGAGCAGATGGAAAAGGGAAGGTGACAACAGAGCCTGTTTTCATGCAGATGTTCCCGTGCAAAAGCATAAAGGAGCAGAGGGAACAGGTTGTGAATAACGCAGCAGAAATGATTGGTATACAGTGTGTTTTTGCTTTGCTTTATACTTAATTTAGAGATGAGGGGCACACTTAAGGGCTTGGTTTATAACTGCTGAAGAAGGTTCTATCCAGAGGAGAGTAGGACTACTCATTTATTTACCCATTCTTCATGCATTTATTGAGTATCTGTTATCTGCTAAGCATGATCCTAAGCACCAGGGATGCAGAGAATAATGAATGACATGGTCTCTGACCATAGGGAGGAGGCCGTCTAGAGAGAAAGACACAGGAGTGATAAACCCTCTGCTACAGGGCTGTAAGAGAAGTGCTGTCATGGAGATTTTCAGGGTACACACAGGACCATCTGGGAGAGCACGGGAGGGCCAGGGACTGCATCCCAGAGGAAGCAGATTTTTCTTTTGTTTGAGAGAGAGAGAGACAAGCTCTTAGTTAAAAGTTCACATTGTACAGAAAAGTTTTTCACCTTTTCTTTCTCCCAGCCTTAACCCTAAGTGGTAATAGCCATGAAATTAATGGTTTGGTGTATTATATTTTTGTTTAATGCACATTAAAAGACAGACAAAACTATTTTAGTTGAAAATGTTGTATCTGCTTACCCCCTCAACAATCTTGCATATCACCGGCGATTTCACGGGTCACACTTTGGGAAACCCTGCCATTTGGCTTCTGAGTTAGACATGGGTGGATGACCCCCAGTCTGGCAGACGGACAGCAGGGGTTACTTTTACTCTATACTTTTCTGTACAATGTGAACTTTTTAACTAAGAGCTACTGCAGTGGGAGACAACCAGGGCAAACTAAGATCCCAAGAATGGCTGTGGGGGAGAGTGCAAAAGACACTGTGTGGAAAGTTCAAAGGCCTAGGGTCCAGGCCTGGCACTACCACTTACTAGCTTGTAACAATCAGCAATTTCATTAACACCCCTCCCCTGAGCTCATATTCTTTTCTGTAATAAGGAAATAATAATGTCTACCCTATGTGCTGTAAAGAGTTATTTATTGAGAATCAAATGAGAAAATATATGCTAAAGTGCTCTAAAACGTCTTAAGCTGCTACACATATAAAAAGAATTAATACTATGAAGTTTAGTTCCGCTTCTTTCCTCCCGTTCTGTGTCACAATGGATGGAGCATTTTCTCGTGATGGTTAAGAGCACACGCTGCATCATCAGACTGCATGTGTTTGGATACTGATTCCACCGCTCACTCTTTGACCTTGAGCAACTTAATTAAACTCTGCAAACATCAGTGTCCTCATCTGTAAAATGGGGATAATGATAATAACAGTTCCTAGAGTTGTTTCGAAGATGTGATGAAGTGTCTGGGAAAATACAGTCTCTCGCTGGACAGACAAGGGTTGAGAGACAGCAAACCGGCAAGTGCAGCCCAGCAATCATATTTTGACTGTTCGAGCAGGTGGGATTCCAGTTCCAAAACCTCACCTTGTATTTGGAACTGTATGTGTGCATGCAAGTGGAGGGGGGCAGCCCCTTCCTCTGAGTGCTTGGAAGTCCCAAGCTTTCCATAAAGACTCCATCAGGGTGGAGAAGGAGGCTGATTGGGATGTGGCTCAGACGAAGATGCTCTGCATGCCGGGCTTGCCGCTGAGGCAGGGGCTGAGCGTGCCACTGGCAGCGATCCTGGTGTGATGGAAGGTACCCGGGGAGGGGCCGGGGCAGGACAGGATGTCAGTGGAGGTGCCTAAGAGCAGGTGTGTGTCCTCATACCAAGAAGATGGGCTCAGGGAGTCTATCCACACTCCCTGCTCTTCTTCAGGGAAACTGAAGGAGACAGATGGGGGCTCTAGGAAAGAGTTTCTATCTACTAGCCAACATGGAGCTCCCAGCAAAACACAGAATAGGATACTAGGATACTAATCCACCGTGAAAATCAGCAGCTGCCCGTATGCTCAGGGCCTTACAGAAATAAAAAATGGACCTGGTGGAAATTGGGTCAGAAACCAAATAACCTCTTAAAAAAAAAAAAAAAAGGAATCGAATTGTCCAGCTGAGCATCCGTGATTTTTTTCCTTCTTCAGAAGACTGATGACTCTTTCCTCCTCTCTTGTAGAAAATGAAGGAGTACCTGGAGGGCAGGAACCTCATCACCAAATTGCAAGCCAAGCATGACCTTCTGCAGAAAACCCTAGGAGAAAGTGAGTGTGGGAACCCTATGCTAGAGCCTGGCAGTGAGACCAGCTCAGCTTTCTTGCCGAGCACACAGCCTCCATCCTCAGCCAAGTGGACTCGATCTCGTTACTCGAATGCGTTTCTTTTCCTGGCCTGTTTGATGTGGAAGCACATGCCCCAAACGACTGCTTGAGTAATGGGAAAAGGCCAATGCTTAGTGGAGCACTAACGTGCATCATCTATTTGTTTAAATGGAGCATGTCTGCTCTGCACCCAGGCCCCCTCCTCCGCCTCCTCTGCTGTGGCTCGGGGAAAGGGGCTGAGGGGTTATTCACTCTCCAGACACTTTCTGAAAACTCTCAGTCCTCTGCGGCAGGACCGAGGCTGGAGCAAGAAGGCAGGGAGCGGTGAGATGAGATCCCCAGCTGCTCTGAGGAGGGGAGGGGATCCTCAAATGCAGGAGGGATGGACAGACTGCCGCTTTCTGTAGCTTCCAGGGAAAGTATCAGTTTCCTTCTGCTTTGAAGGGTCCTGATGTTGTTCAAGTGCTTTGAAGGGTCTCTCTGCTGTGGCTGTGCTCAGGCCGTGGTGCTGAATGGACTGTCTCGTCTCATAGGATGATTTTAACCAGACCCTGGAAAGTAGCAAGGCAGAGAACTGGAATGGCACTCTGCAGTTTCTCTCCTCGGGCTGTCAAACAGAAGGCGGAGGCTGAAAGAGAAGTTTCTCCGGGGTTTTTTTGGCACCCTGCCCGGGTCTCCTGCCTAGCTCTCAGCATCCTATGATTAATGGGATTCCCAGGTTGGGGATGCCTCTGAATGCCCTTCCTCCCTCCCCCGCTAATCTCCTCACGTAAAGATGTGAGGGAGAAGAAGAGGAGGGAGGCTGCAGGGAATATGTGTTAACATCAGTGACGGACAAACCTGCACTTACAAAGAGCTCTAACATTTTTAAATAAATTTTTGAGCACTCTTCAGATAAACTGCAGAGTGTAGGAAAGTGTGTAATACTCACTGGCCCTAGGAATTGGAGCCCAACTTTTTTTTTTGAGATGGAGTCTTACTCTGTCACCTGGGCTAGGGTGCTGTGGCATAGCCTAGCTCACTGCAACCTCTAACTCTTGGGCTCAAGCGATCCTCCTGCCTCAGCCTCCTGAGCAGCTGGGATTACAGGCATTCACCACTACTCCTGCCTAATTTTTCTGTATTTAATAGGGACGGGATCTCACTCTTGCTCAGGCTGGTCTCGAACTCCTAACCTCAAGCAATCCTCCTGCCTCTGCCTCCCATGGTGCTAGGATTACAGGCGTGAGCCACTGCGCCTGGCAAAGCCCCACTTTTTATACCAGAGCTTCTTACCCACCCTTCTTACTCTATCCTTTTCCTACCTAGGACAGTTCCCCCAGATGATTAATTTTTTTTCTTTACTCTTTGATCTTGTGATTTCTCTCTTTCTCTCTCTTTTTTTTTTTTTTTTTGCTCCCCTCCCCCGCCCCAGATCTTGTGATTTTTTTAAGGCATTTTCTTTTATGTGAAGAAAACCTGTTAGTTAACTTCTGTTTCTCTTTCCTCCCCGCCACCCAAGGGACTCAGACTAAACAGGTTTGGGCACACTGAGAGCCAAACTTTGCTTATAGAAAATCTTTACTCTTGGGTTATCAGATTGCTCCATGGGGAACTGGAGGAAAGGAAGCCCAGAACTATTTGAAGCAAGTTATAGCTGTTACTTCTTTTTGTCGAGATGATCTGAGCATAGCCCATAAGTAAGACAGGGAGCAGGGCCTTGGGGTCACAGATGTGCATGCATACACATGAGTGAATGGCTTTGCTCATACACATATAGGCACCAACTGTACTACTATGGAGGGACGAAGCTTGCAAATTGCCTTAGTCTAAAGGTAACAAGTTCTAGCAATAAAGAAAAAAAATGTAAATCTTCCTGTGTGCAAGTCATCATGTCGTTGCTTTCTGTATGTGTCACCATAATGCAAGAGTCCCTTGTTCTTGCCACAGAGGGATAATTGATGTGTATGAATATTCCAAAATGGAAATGGGGCAGATGTTGAAAATAATGGCTCAGAATAATATTTTTGCAGATGAAAGCTGAGCCTTTGGTAACAAGAGGCTGTTAGGGGTGGGGGATTGTGTTACTCAAGATGAGTGAACTGTAATCAACAATTAGCAACCGTTAAAGGCAAGGAAAAGCCTTTCCCTCCCTCGGCCCTTGGAGTTGCCTTTCCCAGAGTTTGGATGAGAAGTGTGGGAGCTAATCCCTGCTTCCCCAGCTTAGCACCTGCTGGGGTTTGGCCCTGGTTTAAACAATGCAGATCTAATACAGATCAACCTTCATTAACTGTGGACCCAAAGAAAGCAATATATATTAAAGCATGGCCCATGTATACATCCATGTATATTTTTTAAAAACATAAGAATATTTCTTATGAGCTTTAAGATTTTCTTTTT